>CAUYON010102551.1:0-36309 GCA_963573935.1 Arctocebus calabarensis | reverse complement strand
CCCTAGTAGCTGGGACTACAGGCGCCCGCCACAGCGCCCGGCTATTTTTTTGTTTTTGCAGTTCGGCCGAGGCCGGGCTTGAACCCGCCACCTTCGGTATATGGGGCCGGCGCCCTGCTCGCTGAGCCACAGGAGCCGCCCCGCAATTCTTTTTTATAGTGTAATAATATTCTATCTAATGCCTATATACCATTTTATTTATCCATTTATCAATTGATGGATATTTGGGTTGCCTTCATTTTTGGCTATTGTGAATAACACTGCTATTCTGTGTGTAGACTTATGTTTCATTGCCCTATATATAAACCTAGGGTTGGAATTGCTCCTAGCAACATGGTAACTCTGTGTCTAACCTTTCTAATATGAACTCCCAGGCTGCTTTCAAAGTGGCTGCACCATTTTACACCTGCAGCAGTGTAGGAGGCTTTCAGTTTCTCTGCAGCCTCACCCAACCCTTGATATTGTCCCTCTTTTGATTATGGGCTGGTGATTCTTGCAGGCATTCAGTCCACGAGTTATTATATAGGGTGGCTTTTGTCTTATTGGCTGAAGAAAAATAAGGATTTATTTATCTATTGGTGTGCGGAAGGGCAGAGAGAAGGAAGAGATGAGGACACAGAGTTTTATCACCCAGCCTTATCTAATGAATTGGCCTTGAGTCTCAGGGAAGAGAGCAAGTATAGTTAAGAGCCAAGAAGTTCATGAAAGACCTGGTAAGACTTTGTGCACTGGCAGGATGCTCTGGGAGCCAAGGGACCAGCTTCCACAACACAGGGGACCTTCTCCCATAGTGATGCTGAAACGTGGGACAGCATGGAGGCGGGCATGCTAAAGGATGACAGCACAGCACAGTGACAGAGCTGCCATATGCTCACAGAAGCGGGGGGAGTGCAGTCTGTGAGCCCTCCTCAAATAGCTGCCGGAAAGTGGCTCCCAAGAGAAGACCATAATGAAGGACATATTGTGACATTATGAGGCCCAAGTCCTTCTTTAGGAGGTTAGCAGCAGCAGGATTGGGGGTGGGGGTGAATCTTTGATCCACAGGCTGACCGTCTACATGTATCTTACCTCAAAGGCCCTGTGCAAACCAGTCTTTCTGTGGGATTTTTATTCCTTCTAGAAGATTCTAAATCTGACAACTATATGAAACTTTGACCCTAATAAAGAAAGGGAAGATATAAGTATCCTTGACCTTTTAAATTCCCATTTTTCTACCAAGCCTAGTGTTTTGTTATTACTGTTTCACAGACTGGAAGAAAATAGATTTTGTGCCATGTAAATTATTTTGAGTTTGGTCTCTGGCAGGAAAGCCAGGCCTGATTCCTCACAGGAGGTTTTATGTCAGTCATTAGCATGAGTCCTAGTTGAAGTTCTGCCATGGTCCTATAATGGAATCTCCTAATTCATAATTAATATTCAAGTAAAGCACCACCACAGTAATCAGATCTTCCTCCCATGGTGGTAATTGGTATTTGATTTCTATTCTATTAGCCAGGACTGGTAAATCTTGGGAGATGCTTGTTCCAAGCATGTACTTAAAGAGGCTGCTGGATCCTTTGGTGTTTGTAAGTTAATGACACCTTTCAGTAAGCAGGGAGACCTGAAATATCTTAACTGGGTACATTTTAAATGCTAAGAAGCTCTGCATTGGGTCCCATGGCAACAGGGAAAGGTAGGAGGTAGAATTACATAGTGATCGTTTATGAAAACCCGTTTTTGTTTTTGTTGTTGTTTGTTTTCTGACAGAGTCTCACTCTGTCACCCAAGGTAGAGTGCCGTAGCATCATAACTCACAGCAACCTCAAACTCTTGGGCTCAAACAATCCTCTTGCCTCAGTCTCCCATGTAGCTGGGACTACAGGTGCCTGCCAAAATACTGGGCTAATTTTTCTATTTTTAGTACAGATAGGGTCTTGCTCTTGCTCAAGCTGGTCTTGAACTCTTGAGCCTCCACCCTCCTTGGCCTCCCAGAGTGCTAGGATTACAGGTGTGAGCCACTGCACTGGGCAGAAGACCCATTTTTAACAGAGAAGGAAACTGAGGTTTGAGAAGGGCAGGAAAGTGACAAAAATGGGTCTTGGCCCTGATTTGCTTAACTAAGTTAAGTCCTGTGCTGTATTTATAAAATACAAATAATGGAACTTGTCAGGTGGTTTTATTAAATTCGTCAAATCAGTCTGTCTCCTATTTCTCTACCATTTCAGAGAGCCAGTGGGCACAGAAACTACTTTGGAAGCTAATGCTCAGAGCCAAAACATTGTCAGGATAATTGATTGATTCAGTTCAATAAAATTCTACACAAGCAAAACAGTTTTAAGAATCTGACATGAATAGGTAAAGGCATATTATCCCAAATATGCCTGGCCTCTCTTCCCCTGCGATACTGTAAAATGTACAACTCTGTGTGCACAGGATCTCTGACAGAATTTGAATTGACATATTGGGTTAATACACTATTATAAAAATCAATGGTAATTGAAGGTAATTAACTCTTAGGTGACAAAGTCGACTATATTTAAGAGTTCTTCCTTTTCTTTTCCTCCCTCCCTGTTTCTCCGACTGTTGCAGCTTTTGAGAGTTTGTTATCTAAACATCAAATAAACTAATCTAGCCTGAGTATTATTGGGTGGTTTCAACTGCTAAAAGGATGAATTGGGATTCCATTTTTTTTTTTTTTTTAAAGAAAGAACTTTTCTGGTGGTGCCTGTGGCTCAGTGGATAGGGTGCCAGCCACATATACCCAGGCTAGTGGGCTCGAAACTGGCCCGAAGCTAAACAGCAATGACAACTGCAACAAAAAAATAGCTGGGCATTGTGGCGGGCGGCTGTAGTCCCAGCTACTTTGGGAGCTGAGGCAAGAGAATTGCTTAAGTCCAGGAGTTTGAGGTTGCCGTGAGCTGTGACATCACAGCACTCTATCGAGGGCAACATAGTAAGACTCTGTGCTTAAAAAACAAAAGAAAGAAAGAAACAAAGAAAGAACTTTTCTAATCTTAGACTTGCTCCTTTAAACTTTTCAATTTGCTCTCTAATTGATGGTTACTTATAAAGCGGTGACCAACTTCTTTCCTAAGGAATCAGCACAAATGGATTTGAGCCACAGCAGGAGGGACCAAGGGGATACTTGAAATTTTCCTGATTGTGGATGGCTAGGTTGTATGGAAAATCTTTCTTTTTTCTTCTGTCTTACTCTCCTGCTATCAATGATCCTGACTCCTATGGAAAATGTAATAGAAAAATGCCATGCCATAGACCCAAGAAAAATCATGGGAAACCAATCAGAAATTTTTCTATAACTACTTGGGGCATGTTTGGAATCTGTGATTGCATAGGTCTCTGAAGGTGTAGCTATTTCTAGTAGAAGTTAATAAATTTAGGTAAACTAGGAAAACATTGCTTCAAATTTATGTCTTTTCTTCAGTAAGAGTTTTTGCCTAAATTATCTGGATAACTGACATAATAGCTTTTCATTCCTATTCATCCTGCCACCATGAAAAACATACAGCCTGCCATTGCTATGCCGTGCCAGGTGCTCAGTAGGTACTGATAATGCCAGGGCACAGTCCCTGACTTCAGGTACTTTAATTATCCAAGCCTTATGCCACCCTACCAATACTATACACTTAGGCAGAGGCAGTGTAAAAAGGAGACAATTCCATATGACAAGTGTTCTGCAAAGAAAAATAAAACATGGTGTGAGAACGCCATGAGTGGTCTTGGGGAATTCGTGGAAGGCTTCCAGAGTGTACTAGTTTGCTAAGGCTACCATAACAAAATACTGCAGACTGGGTGCCTTAAACAACAGAAGTTTGTTTTCTTACAGTTCTGAAGCCTAGAAGCTCAAGATCAAGGTGTAGACAGGATTGGTTTCACTCTGAGGCCCTCCACGTGGCTGGTAGCTAGCTGTCTTCCCCTGTGTCTTCACATGGTCCTTCCTCTGTGTGTGTCTGTGTCCAAATCTCCTCCTGTTATTAGGACATCAGTCAGACTGGCTTAAGGTCTACCCATCTGACCTCATTTTACTTTACCTCTTGAAAAGTCCTATCTCCAAATACAATCACTGGGGGTAGGACTTTGAACTTGGGGAAAGAGAAAACACAGTAGAGCCCAGAATACAGGGGAAGTGACTTCTAAGCTGAGACTTAATGAGAAAGTAAAAATCAATCAGGTCAACAGTTGGGTAAGAGGAAGAACATTCTGTGCACATGGAGCCCATCTGTCAAGGGATGGGTGAGAGAAAGTGGTGTATGTAGCAAACTGCAAATACAATGGGATGCCCAGAGTCTAGATGAATTAACAACATGGAGGGCAACACTGTTTGAGGCTAGAGCCATGAGAAGTGCTGTATTGTGAAGGCCCTTTTCATCGGAGTTAAGGTTGGGACAATAGGGCACAGGGAAGAATTTTAAGCAAAAGACAGGATGACAGTTACATAAATACAGTATCTAAAGAGCACTACTGCGCACATAGCATGAGCCTTGCAAAAGCAGGCTGCTCACCTTCCATAGAGGGACATGAATTGTGGAGGTGATGAGGGTAAGACTCCTTGCATATGGAGGTGAAGCTACGAAAGCTCTTTCACATAGATGTTCTTGTTTAATCCTTACACATTAATCTCAATTCATAGCTGAGAAAACAAAGGCTCAGAGAGATGGAAGGACGAGCTTCACCAAGGCCACAAAGCTCATAAGGGATCAGCCTGGACTGAAATTCTGACCTTTCTCACCTTTTACCCACTGACTCTTTCTAGGAAATCCTTTCTTTTTTTTTTCTGAGTAGTTGAACTGCATTCTCTAGCTTGTCTTCCAAGAAGCCCTGGAGCGCATATTTCTTTGTGGAGTCCTCTGACATCCTTGTTAAAATGTTCACTCTTTTGAGGAGGAAAAAGCTGTTATTTGAGAGGCATTTACTGCCATAATTACAGCCACCATTTGGTGAAGCTGAGTGAGAAAACCCCAATGACTTAAAAGACACACTACATTCCATATGCCACAATCTATCAGGGGCCAGCATTTGACAGAAAACAGTTTGAAGGAAACTTTTCTGTTGTTGTTTCAAAAAGAGATAGGCACTCATTGCAGGGAGCTGCTCTGAAACATTTCGCTCATTATTGAGTTGTGCTTCCCAACCGCTTTCATGTGCTGTCTTCTAATCTTTTTTCCTTTTTTTTTTTTTTTTTATCATAACCTTTCCCCCAAAGGGCTACAGGCTCTTTGGACTTTCTGAATCCCATTAGCAAGATCACCTTTCATTCTTTTTATCTTTGTTGTTCAGCCCTTTGTGGTTCCCAGGATTGTTTTGTCTCAGACACAGACCAAGAAACCTTTCTCATTATGCTCTCACAACGTCGACACACACGAAGGACCAGAAGAGGGATCACGGTGGCTCTCTCTGGGCCTGGCCACCCGCAGTCAGAGTTAAGATTTCTACAGTGTGCACCCGCCCCCTCTTCATTTGCCTTTATGGTTTCCATCTCACCCTCCCAATATACCCCTTGTCCCAAGGCCCCTATGCCTTGACCAAAGTCTGACTGAACCCCATGCTGAATCTCAAGTTTTGCATAATAAGTAATTTACACCAGACACTATTATCCATGGCTGGGCATGGTGGTTCACACCATAATCCTAGCATTTTTGGAGGCTGAAACGGGAGGATTACTTGCTCAGGCATTTGAGCCTAGGAAATAAACATCTCAAGACCCCATCTATACAAAAGAATTTTTTTTAATTAGCTGGGTGTGGTGGCCATAATAACCTGGGAGGCTGAGGCAGGAGGATCAGTTAAGCCCAGAAGTTTGAGGTTGTAGTAAGCTATGATGATACCACTGTACTCAAACCTAGGCAACAGAGCAAGGCCCTGTCAATAAAACAAAACCCTAATAATCATTCATTTAGACCAGTGATTCTAAACCACAGGTGATTTTGTCTCACAGAGAACATTTGGAAACATCTAGGCATGTTTATTATATCCTAGGGGAAGAGATATTAATAACATCTAGTGGATATCTTTTGGCTTCCCCCTCATGGTTGCAAAATAGCTGTCATGTTTCCATTCCTACCAAACATTCCCCAAGGTAGGATGGCTGGAAGGGTCAGGGATCTTCTCTGGGACCTTCTCCATTTTTTTTCTTATAAGGGAGAAAACTCCTTTACAGAAGTTCCCCCATTGCCCAGTAGGCTTTCTCTTATAATCCTATAGGTCCAAATTAGGACACCTGCCCATTCTTAAACCCTTCAGGAAAAGTACAGAATGGAATTACTATACTTGGGCTAGAAGTCAGCATACTTTTTATAAAGGCCCACATAGCAAATACTGTAGGCTTTATGTGTAATATATGGTCTAAATTGCACTTTCTCCTTCTATCTACAACCTTCTATTTACAAACTTCAAAATGTAAAAAATATTTTTAGTCCATGGGTTATAGAAAAACAGGCCATGGGCCATAGTTTGCTGATCTCTGACAAAAGGGTATTTGAATACTTGAACAAAATCAGCATTCTGTTAGCAAGAAAAATGGTGATAATGGTAGTAACTTGGCCTGCTGCAGAATGGTACACAAGTAAAAGGTAATTATAATACAGTGGGTCAAGTGCCATGACAAGGACACTTGGAAGAGCCTCCAGTAGCTAGCCTTCCAGACGGCCTCCAGTGACCTGTGCTCTAGTATTCATGCCCTGTGTCAGGTTGATTTCTTATACCCATGGAAATGACAGTGTGTTACTTGAGAGACTATATCACAAAAGACATTGACTTTTCCCTCAGTCTCATGGATTACCCTTTTTAGGGGCAGCCAGTTGCCATGTTGTGCAGACACTCAACTAGCCTGAGGAGAGGCCCACCTAGAGAGGAATGAAGTTTCCACCCACTTTCAGCTCCAACTTGCCAGCCATGTGAGCCACTGTGGAAGCACATTCTGTAGCCCCAGACAAGCCTTCCACTGACTGCAGTGTTGGTTGATATCTTGACTGCAACCTCATGAGAAACCCCGAGTCTGAACTTCTCAGCTAAGCTGCTTCCAAATTCCTGGCTCAGGCCAGGAGTGCTGGCTCACGCCTACCACTCTGAAGGCTGGAGCAGTGGGTCACATGAGCTCTCAGGTTCAAGACCAGCCTGAGCAAAAGCGAGATCCTGTCTCTAAAAAAATATAATAGCCAGACATTGTGGCAGGCACCTGTGGTCCCAGCTACTTGGGAGGCTGAGGGAAAAGGATCTCTTGAGCCCAAGAATTTGAGGTGGCTGTGAGCTACGATGCCATGGCACTCAACCCCAGGGTGAATGAGTGAGACTCTGTCTCAAAAAAAAAGAGAAAAGGAAAAAACAAAGTCCTGGTTCACCGTCAGGCACAGTGGCTCACACCTGTAATCCTAGCACTTTGGGAAGCTGAGGATGGAGGATCCCTTGAGCTTAGGAGTTTGAGACCGAGCTGAGCAAGAGTTAGACCCTATTGCTGCAAAAAATAGAAAAATTAGCTGATTGACATGGTATGTGCCTATAGTCCCAGCTATTCAGAAGGGTAAGGCAGGAGGATGTCTTGAACCCAGGAGTTTGAGGTTGTTGTGAGCTAAGATGCCATGGCACTCTACCCAGGGCAACAAAGTGAGACTCTGTCTTACAAAAACAAAACAAAAATGGAAATAAATTCCTGACTCACATACCTATTATTTTAAGTCCCTTAGTTTTGGGGACTTAGTCCCATAATTTCTGCTGTGCAGCTAGCTGTAGATAACTAATAAAGCAGCTTGTAAGAGAAATGGGAATGTTTTAGTGTCTAGACTCTTGGAATGATATCTTCAGATACTAGTGAGACAGTGAGAAGTGGTAGGGGTTGGTGATGTTGGTGGGGAACAGACTATGATTCAGGGAAACTGGACCACTAGTTCATTTGTGATCTTGGAGCAAACCAATTCCTTTCTTTGTTTATCAGAAGCAAGTCCTGGGAATAAGAGGGTGAATGATTGTCACAGAAATGAGACAGCTATCAAAAATATATGGAATAACACATAGTGTCACACAAGGTTCTGTTCTATTTTCTCTGAGGTAGTATATAACTTACCTGTTTATAGTGATACAAAAATAATGCCTACCTATTATTTTAAGTCCCTTAGTTTTGGGGTGATTTACTATGCAGCTAGCTATAGATAGTTGAAGATGTCATTCCAAGAGTCTGGAGACTAAGGCATTCCCATCTTTCTTACAAGCCTGCTGTATTAGTTACCTAATAAATAGGTAAGTATGCATAGCAAATCACCTTAAAACTAAGGGACTTATGGCTCAGCGCCTGTGGCTCAACGATCTAAGGCGCCAGCCACGTATACATGAGCTGGCGGGTTCAAATCCAGCCCAGGCCCGCCAAACAACAATGATGGCTGCAACCAAAAAATGGCCAGGCGTTGTGGCGGGCACCTGTAGTTCCAGCTACTTGGGAGGCGGAGGCAGGAGACTCGCTTGAGCCCAGGAATTGGAGGTTACTATGAGCTGTGATGCCACAGCACTCTCTCCAGGGTGACAGCTTGAGGCTCTGTCTCAAAACAAAACAACAACAAAAAAAACTAAGGGACTTAAAATAACAGGTGTGTATTATTTTTATCTCTCTATAAACAGGTAAGTTATATACCTATATACCATGTATGTATATATATGTTTATATCTCTATCAATCTTGAAAAGAAAAATATAGACAAACTTATAGTGTCCAGAGAGGTTGGACAGGAGTCTTAAGTGTTCAACATTAGGAAAAACAACTATGCATTGAGCAGTGATTCAGAACCAAGGACAGTACCCTACCCACCCGCCACCACACCATCACTCCTCATCCCCAACCCCAGGGAAAATTTTGGGCTTGGTATGCATTTTCTGGTACCCACTCTCTGATATATAAAATTAGAGGAGTTGAATCATAGGTATATAAAACTCACTCTAATGTTCTGTAAATGTGTGGCTCCAGGTTATTTGCCCTGCTATCAAATGCCTTCAGTTTCTGCCAATGCAGAAGGTCAGTCTTGTCTATGAGATGGACACAGCATTGAAGGTGGTATACTGAACTCACACCAATATACCAGGGAAAGAGGACAAGCAAAGGGAACTAATTTATTTCTCTTTATTTGGGTCCCTTCACTGCTGCATGCAATCATTTGCCAAGCTCTACAGCGGATAAAAAAGGGGAAGTCACAGAATTTTTGTTCAGAAAGTTTACAGTCCAGAGGAGGAATGATACAGACTCAACTTTCCACACTGCGTGTCTCCTTCTCCTTAGATATATACTATTCACGTCCCCTATATAAGACTGACTCTCAGAGAAGAATCTTATAACAGACATTTTGACTTTGATTTAATTTATCGTGTTACTGTGCATTTTAAACCTCATCTATTTTATAGAATGGAAGGCTTATCATCAAAAGGCATTTTGAATTTTGTTAAGTGCCCTGGTGTCATAGCTCACAGCAATCTTGGGCTCAAGCTATCTTCTTGCCTCAGCTTCCCAAGCAGCTGAAACTACAGGTGCCTGTCACAACACCTGGCTATTTTTGGAGATGGGGTCTCACTCTTGCTTAGGCTGGTCTTGAACTCCTAAGCTCAAGTAACCCACCTGCCTTGGCCTTCCAGAGTGGTAGGATTCCAGGTGTGAGCTACTGCACCTGGCCCATTAAAGCTTCTTCATCTGCAAAATGGGGCCAACAGTGTTGGCACCATCTATTTGTAGCTTTATGTCAGCTCAGCGCTCATCTTTCCATTGCTCAACTAGTACCCTAACTCTTAATGTTGGAGTGTCAATCCCATCTGCTGAATGGCCTTGGACCTGAGCCTGTTCAATGATGGTAAACTGTTCCCTTGTTGATAGAGACTGGTTCAAGGAAAAGGCATAGGGCCAAAGTAGGCCACTTGGGCTCTTTCCACATGATCTGATTTTCACTTCATCTGGAATTGTAACTTTAGCTGTTTGTAGGAAGTCATCTGCAACAGGAGAGAATGACACTAACATTAAATTTTAAAAGCGGGGTGGAAGGGTGGAGGTGATGGAGCCAAGACACAGAAGGTGAAGAAGAAAGAGAGAATAAGAGAGTGGTGGTTTGGTCTCTGGATCTAACCAGGCCTAAATGCAGCACACTTTATGTAAGCCAGTAAATTGCCTTTTATGTGTATGCATGTTTAAGAATGTTGCTTTCCTTTACAAACTAAAAGACTAATAAGGTAACTTTAGGAGAACCTAGCAGAATAAAATTTTTGAAAGCTTTTTGTCAGGCACTATGCGAAAGCTGTAGTCATGTTCGTGTTCGCTGTGAGCCAGCCCTTTAATTTCCCCACATGTCTCTAAGTACTTAACATAAATTATTCTATTCAACTCTGTCCTGCAGCCTTGATGCCCCAGAGATGGTGAAAACATTCAATTTTCCTTCCTTTGATATTAAGCTAATGTGTTTCATCTATTCAATTTCACTATAAACTAAATAATAAGCTGAAAGTTTTCTGCATTCTTTCAAGATGGGTTAAAATGTATATCTACTCAAAGTTAAGTGCCATCAGGTTTTTGTTATAAAGTAATGCAGAGAACCACTGCTCTTGTGATGTTTTGCTTAAATGGCAGTGAAATGGCTGGTGTTTGGGGTAATAGAAACCTCTGCTGTTGCTGCCCTTGATTTCATCTGTATTAAGATGAATCCATTATAGCAACATTCCTGAAATTCTGAGGCAGGACAAAAAGTTTTGCAGATGTTTCCTCAAATTAATTTCTCCCTTCTTTTTGGTTCTTTAGAAAGTCTTACCTTTCTAAAGTAGCTTTCTAAAGTATTTTCAGTATTTTAGCTTGTTTGGAGCTTTGACTTATAGTCAGAACTATACTTTTATTTTCTTTCCCCCAAATTGAAATATGTATGTTCATAGCATGTGATTTTGTTTTTTCTTTAAAAGTAGCCATGTGTTTGGAATACAGTTTACAGATGTTGAAGATTTAAGGCTTTAAGTGAAAGCAGAGGCTGAAGCAGGATCTAACAATTTGGTGTAGAGAAACTTCTGGATGGGATGGGTGCGGTGGCGCATGCCTGTAATCACAGCACTCTGGGAGACTGAGGCAGGTGGAGCTTGAGCTCCGGAGTTCGAGACCAATCTGAGCAAGAGTGAGACCCTGTCTGTACTAAAAATAGAAAAACTAGCCAGGCATTGTGGTGGGTGTCTGTAGTCCCTGCTACTAGGGAGGCTGAGGCAGGAGGATCACCTGAGCCCAAGAGTTTGAGGTTGCTGTGAACTATGATGCCAAGGCACTCTACTGAGGGAAACAGAATGAGACTTTGTCTTTAAAAAAAAAAAAAAAAGAGCTTCCACCAAATACAAAGAAGTAGTTTTGGGCCCTCCCTCAAGGAGCCATTTAGTTCAGCAATTCCTAAAAATTGATCTTATATAGCCTCATAGGTCTTCCTGATAAGGTATTTAATAATTGAAAAATGCTGGCCCATTCTTCAATTTTTACTTTTGGTTGCCTTTATTTTTATTATTCCACCTAGCCAAAGTCTATTTAGTTATTAATGTGTACTTAATCTATTTAATTCAAAAATCTATTTAGTTATTAATGTGTACTTAAATTTGACAGCCAGAAACTAAATTTCATGCACTACTAGATTTACTGAGGCCTCAAACTCAGTATGAATTTACTGTGTGCCAGCAATGCTGGTCCTGACTGTTCCTTGGTAACTTCACCTTGCTTACCTATTCTAGCCTTTGTGCTCACTATGTCCTCTGCCTTGTCCAGCAGGTTCATACAGTTGGCCGGCGAGGAGTCATTTGAGCTGACCCAAGTGTCACCTGTGTGGCAAGATGGAGCCAGCTGTATGAAGCACTAAGAGACTGCACACAACTGCATGGCACGGCGGAGGGCAGAGCGAGTGCACAGGCCCTGATAGGGAAGGAGTTCAGTCTTACTTAGGAAAAGTGGCTCACCAGGGCCGCCTTCCCTGCCTCATCCCATCTAAAACAGCCACCAGCCATTCTTGGTTACCTAATCTTGATTTATTTCCTATGTTGCTTTTTTTTTACTGTCAGTCTTGCCCCTAGAATTCCAGCTCCAAGGCAACAAAGGCCTGGTTTGTCTCATTCAAATCTGTACCACCAGCTTCTAAAAATAATGCCAAATGCACAATAGGTACTTGATAAAGATTTGTTGGATGAAAAAATCTGTCTTTTATGCAACTTCACACTACTGGCACGCAGATTCCTTACTGGGCACTGCCAGCAGTTAGGATAGGTGAACTATGATGTGTATTGCTGAACAAAAAAAGAATTATAGATTTTAAAAAAAGTTTCAGAGTCACTAATCAAGAAGTGTCTGTTACCTGGAATTCATAGATAGGCTCTAGATGCCCATGAACCTCCTGGAATTAATGTGTATTTTTTCTGGGGTGAAGGGCAATAGCATTCCTCATGTTCCCAAGCGGATGGACATGGACAGCACTGGCTGAGGCCAACTTGATGCTCTGTGGGTCGATGGAATACGTGTGTTTGTGAAGAATCTTATATAGCAAGAGCTAGAAAGCTCTTGGATTAAGTAGAAAAAAAATTATTGGTTCAGGAAACTGAAAATTCTAGGGTGAGTCACCTTCAAGTCACTGCAAGACTGATGAGGGCTCTGTGTTAGTGTCAAGAGTCCTGTACCGCAGACCAAGAGGCTTCAGTGACAGAAATGTGTTGTTTCACAGTTCTGGAGCCTTGAAGTCTGGGATCAAGGAGTTGGCAGGGTTGGTTCATTTTGAGGCTGGGAGGCATAATCTGTTCTGTCTCTCTCCTGGCTTCTGGTAGTTTGCTGGCAATCCTTGGGATTCCTTGGCATGTAGAAGCATCACCCCAATCTCTGCCTTCATGTCCACATGGCATTCCTCCTATACACATGTCTCTGTCCAAATTTCACCTTTTTATAAGGACATCCGTCCTAATGGATTAGTGCCCGCCACCACACCCCCACAACCTCATCTTAACAAATTACATCTACAACAACCCTATTTCCCAATAAGGTCCCATTCTGAGGTCCTGGAGGTTAGAGCTTTAACATATGAATTGGGGAGGAGGGGTCACACTTCAACCTCTAACAGGCTCCAACTGTGTCACCCAGTCTTTTTCTCCATCTCTTGGGTCTGTTCTTTCTTTACTTCATCCTTGTTCAGGTTCTTTCCAAATTGTGATGAAATGGATATCAGCATCTTCAAAATTGGAAAGAAGGACTTTTGTCCAGTTGTTTAAAAAGGAAGTCCCAGAATTGCCTGCGGTTGGCCTGACTCGGCTATATACCATCAGCAACCCAATGCCTAGCCAGGATGGGAAGTTTCAGGTGTGACAGGCCAGACTGGAGCCGAGGTTTAGGTCAGCTGTACCTGAACAAGGTGTATTAAGAACGGAAGTGTGCGTGTGTGTGTGTGTCTGTGTGCGTGTGTGTGTGTGATCTCTGGAAGAAAAGCACAGAACTGTTACCAGCAGAGGGAGTAAAGGGGAGAGCTGATCACTACAGTCCTCAAGTCCGCTAGCTTTGCACCATCTGGGCTCCTAAGCCTGGGGTTGATGTAAAGCCTTTTAGGCTTCCCCTTTCTTCACTTGTATATAATCTGAGAGGTACCTTGCAGATGTATTTTATGATTTTCTGATTCTCTTTGACAACATCCTTAATCTCCTTTTCCCCTTTGAGTGGCATTACATCCAAATAAGAACCAATTGACTTTTGTTCAAATGGAAGAGTGAGTTTCACTGTATTTTGATTTGTGTTCCTCATACTGACACACTGCTACCTGGCATTATGGGGTCTTGATAAAAATAACATGAATGGGCTTGCTTAAAATGTTAAGTAGTAAAGAAAGATAGGATGCCTGTGTTAAGTTTTCCACAAAATAAGACTTAATACTTCTATGGTGGATTGTTCCTGGATGATGAATGGCTCTCTCCAGAAAATTTGAGCTCTCCCCAAACCCTGAGCAGAGTTAAGCAGTAGCTTGGGAAGTAGTACCTAAGTTTACAGAGCTCAGGACACCCGCATCTCCTCACTGTTGCATTTATATCCAAACTTTCTAGAAGCTCTTACTCATGTGACAAGTCTCTCCTAACAAAAGAGACATTGTGCCTTGAGCACTTATTAATATTCATCATTATTTCTAACTGAAGACCAAAATGAAATGATGTTGTCAGGCTTATGAAAATACATCATGAAAAGTCACAAAACTATTGCTAAGCAGAGGATGATTCTTGAAGCTTTAAAGATGTGCTTGGTCCAGCTGGCACCACAACTTATTTAGTCCAGAAAATGAGCAGAAGTGCTAGTGGACTTCCACGTTGAATGGAGCCTCAACTTGCAAACCTGACTTTTGAAATCCTACTGGGTCGGTAAGGGATTAGTCAGGTTCTTTAGAGGAACTGAGCCAATAGGATGTATATATAGATACAGATATAGATATGCAGATATAAAGATTTATTGTAAGAAAACGGCTCATGTAGTTCTGGAGGCAGGACGTTAAAGGACTTGCAGGGTGTATTAGCGAGACCCAGGAGAGCCAATGGTAATGGTGTACGTTCTAATCTGAAGGCTGGTAGGCTAGAGACTCAGAACTGAATTTTAGCTCAAGTCGAAAGGCAGGAAAAAAAGCTAATGTCTCATATCAAAGCCAAGAGGGTAGAAGGAATTCTCTCCTATTTGAGGGAAGGCTAGCTTTTTGGTGCATGCAAGCCTTCAACTGCTTGGACAAGACTCACACATTGGGGAGGAAAACATGATTTACTGAGTCCACTGTTTTAAATATAACTTCCACCCCAAAATACCCTCATACAAACTCCCAGAATACTGTTTGATCAAATATCTGCACACCTCATAGCCACATCAAGTTGACACATGTAATTAATCATGGCAAACCACCTAGTTATAGGAGGCATTAAACAAAACAGTAACTCTTGTTAAGGTTTTTTAAGAAAAACATCTTTTTCCTTTAATAATTAGAAAAGCATAAATTCATTTGATCCTTCTACTTAAACATGATGTTTGGATAAATGGAATCTTTGGAAACCATACCTGGCTAATACTATTTGTCTTGAAAGAGGTACTCTATCAACTTGCAAAGAGAGTGTTTCATTGTATGTTTAATCTGCAGTACAAAAAGAACTTTAACACTCTGTTTTCTTGGCTGGCATTTCCCACCCCACCCCACCCCAATAGTCTCAAATTTTAGGTAATATCCTGTAACTGCAAAGAGGTTTCAGGAGAAGACTGATTTGATTTTTTTTATTTAATCAATAAGGTTCAAATGTATTTTTGATTTACTAGGCTCCAAAACATCCACTGAATTTATATTAGAGCCCCAAGTTACAGGAAACAAGGACTGTCACTTATAAAGGATGCCACCTTCCGCACACTCCTGTGTTTTCCCCGGTTGACTGTAACAGTGTTCATCATTCCTAGTTCTTTGTGCTTATATAACATTTCAACACTTTTCTCAAGTTCAATACAAGATACCAGAATATTTGTTCAGGTTTTTTCTTAAAGAACTCCGTACTATACATATGCATAGATGGTTTTTCAAAACACTTACTTAGAGGTGTAACTTCTTCTTTTTTTTTTTAATTTTCTAAGAGAAAGATTCACTTCTTGCCCCAACAGAATGCCGTGGAGTCATAGCTCACAACAACCTCAAACTCTTGGGCCTAAGCAATCCTCTTGCCTCAGCCTCCCAAGTAGTTGGGAAGACAGGTGCCCACTGAAACGCACAGCTATTTTTCAGAGATGGGGGTCTCCCTCTTGCTCAGGCTGGTCTTGAACTCCTTAGCTCAGGCAATCCACCTGCCTTGGCTTCTCAGAGTGCTAGGATTACAGGTGTGAGCCACCAAGCCCAACCTTTGAGTGTTTTTTTTTTTGAGACAGTCTCAGTCTGTTCCCCTAGGTAAAGTGCCACCCTAGGTAGAGGGCTGTGGCATCACAGCTCACAGCAACTTTTTTTTTCTTTTCTAACTAATGTTTATTGACTTGAAATACAACTATGTTTTACTATGTCTTCAGAAGCCCAGAATTGTTATTATTGATTATGTTGTTCAGGGAGGAAGTCTCGATAATGGAGAAATTTAAAAATTATATCTAATTTATTTCCCATTTCTCAGCTATGTGAGATTAGCAATGTGAGAGTAAATAACAGTTATTACCAAATGAAGAAGGTCCAGCCATCTTTCACTGTCCAGCCAATATGCAGAAACAGGGTTTAGGTCCAAACAAGCTTTATTTGTCAGAAGGCCAGTGATTCTGGGAAACAGTGAGAGTAGCCTCTCAATTCTGTTCTGCCCCATTTACAATTCTAATAACTTTTATAATGAAATACAAGGAAACCAACCTAAAAACATTTAACTTTATCTGATAGGAAGTAACATCAAAGTAGTCTGCCATCTAACAATGCAAAATGTTTAAACAACAGAAAGGTGATTTTCACTTTAACAAAATATCTAAGAGAATCATCAGAGAAAACATCATACCATCAAAGTAACCTTTACCAATATCACAGTACCTATTATCTATGTGTGACTACCTCCTCAGAGTCTCCTGAGATAAATACCTTCACAGTCACAGTGAAACCTTAACTAGATCATGGAGGTGGGGGTGGGGTGGAGAGAGGGAAGGAATAAACGCTATGCAGAGCAGGTCAGCTACACTTCAGTTTAGCTTCTCAGACTCCATCTTGCAGACTGATTTTTTGGCTTCACGGTCACATAGACAAGGTTTTCAAAGTAAAGAATTTCTTGTCAATCAGGAATTTTTACTGGGAATAAATAAAATTCAACCATGTTTCTATCTTTTTTCCTCTCCCATCCATTTATAAAAACTATGCCATACCAGCTTTATCTTCAATAAAAACTTCTGGTTACTGGGATATTTTTTTCTTTTTATGATTTTACAAATAACCTTCATTAAATTTGCAACTAATTCCAAACTAAGTTTGGAATCTTATGCATGGCTGCAACTTGGTCTTATTCAATATTACTGTTATTAATATGTACGCTGGGAGACAAGAGACAATTTTGATAAACACACATGAAATGTGCCAAATCAATGCATGTTTAGAGTATCTATTTGCACAAAGCAATGTCATGAACATATGACTCACAAGTTCTGAAGTCTGATACTGTGAGCTAGATTGATGCTGGTAAGTTATCATGTGCTGCTAGGAGTAGAGAGATGAATTGCAAAACCCTTTAATGGTTTCTGGCATCCAGGCAACAAACCCCTCTGGCCTTTCTCTCTTTGCCCTCAGACTCATCAGCATCTCTGTGAAGTAGGTTTCAAGGATGAAGTCAACATAAAACTTTTTCTCTAGGTTTTCAGGAACAGACAGGGAGAGCTTGGTTATGAGCAGACTTAAATAAAAAACACCGCAGGGATACAACTGCAGATTATTTTACTTCAAGGCTTTAAAAAAAGAGTTGTAGTTATGCGTGCTGCAAATTCCTCTTTCTCTTTGTCTCTCTTCTACTCCAAACTCTACCAAATGAGAACCAGGAATAATAGTTTCTTAAGGGCCTAAAAGAATTGGGAAGTGCGTTGTGTGTTTGTGTGTGAGTGTGTGTGTGTGTGTAGTATTCTGCAAAGCAATGGGAGTGATTTTAAAACACTTAACTCCTTCCCACCCATCAGCACAAAAAACTATAAATAAAAATGCATGGGAAGAGGGAACTAAGGGCCAGTACTTTTCACTTCAGAATGCTCTCATACAGGAGGGAGAGAGTGGGACAATGTTAAATGTTTTGCACAAAACTCTCATCATCTCCTTTATAGCAGAGCTGCTTGGTTCTGGGCAGGACTCAAGAGCTAAAAAAATTTTTTTTTGAGACAGAGTCTCACTACATTGCCCTTGGTAGAGTGCCATGGCATCACAACTCACAGCAACCTCAAACTCTTGGGCTTAAGCGATTCTTTTGCCTCAGCCTCCCAATTAGGTGGGACTACAGGCACCTGCCACAACACCCGGCTATTTTTTTGTTGGTGTTGTTACAGTTGTCATTGTTATTTAGCAGGCCCAGGCCAGGTTTGAACCCGCCAGCCTCATTGTATGTGGCTGGCGCCCTAACCACTGAGCTATGGGCACCAAGCAGAGCTAAAAAGTTTTGATGCCATGGCTGTTCTTGACTTGAAAGAATTTCAAAGAATATACCGCTTTAGGGGGAAAATGTAGACAAACTTTCTGTTCTTTGGAGTATTTGTCTATTACATGTCTATTATGGAATGAAATGTGTCCCCCTCAAATATGTATGTTCAAGTCCTAACCTATAGGGTGACTGTATTTGGAGACATGTTATTAAGGTTAAATATGGTCCTCAGGGTAGGGCTCTAATCCAGAAGGATTGGTGTCCTTTTGAAGAGGAACAGCAGTATGTCCACACAGAGAAAAGGCCATCTGGGGACATAGTGAAAGGGCAGCCATCTGCAAGCTGGGAAGAAAGCCCTCACCAGAAACCAACCCTGCCAGCCTCTTGATCTTGAACTTCTGTCTTCCAGAATTGTGAAAAAAAATAAATTTCTTTTGTTGAAGCCACCCAGTCTGCAGTATTCTGTATGACAGTACCAGCAAACCAATACAATGTCTTTTAATACCGAAAGGTAGATTTTAATTCACTTGCGTGTCATAAAAGGCATGAGATATATATTTAGGCCCAGGAGGTAGGAGGGTGTTTAAAATAACTGACTGTAGGCCTGGTTCAAATCCCAGTTGATCACTTACTAGTGGTGTGACCTCTAGCAAATTACTCTCCCTCTTTATGTTTCCTTATCTACAGAAGAGAAATAATAACAGTTTATATCTAAAAGATTGTTCCCCAGTTAAACACTTTAATGTACGTAGAGCATGTCATAGATGCTGGCAAAGAGTCCTCAAAAAAAGGGCTAGCTACGACAATGATGCTGAGGGTGTCATTTGTTTATGGTATTTTCAGTTACAAAATAGTATTTCCCCAGCCATGATTTCCTCTGACTTTTATAGTAATCTTAGGAGATGAGTTGGGAAGGAAATATTACCCTCACTCTAAGGGAGGAGGAAACTAAAATTTAGAGAGGTCGAGGAACTTGTCCCAGCTCAAATTGCTAATAAATGTGGAGCCAGGCTTCCAATTAAGATCCCCTGACTCCAAATTCAGTGCTTTCCTCACTAAATTTGCAGTCTTTCTGAATTCCTTCTTCCTTTAGCCCTTCTCTCCTTGCCTTTTTTTTTTTTTCCACCACTTATTGAGTTTCTATCATGTTCCAGGTATTTCCTATTCAATCCCTGGACCTCTGTATTTTGTTTCAATCTGGATGCTATGTGTGTGTTTGTGGGTGTATGCGCACGCACACATCTGCCCGGATGCATTCCTCATGCCCAGACTCGTGCATCCATGGCTGTCAGTTCATTGGGGGTGACCCCCTGCCTTGAGCCTCCTCTCCGTATCTGCCAGGTTTTTTTTTTTTTAGGATAAAGAAGTCAACACTGGGTTTTCAAGGACATATTATAAATAGAGCCCCAACAGCACTCTCCTTGCTTATCTGAAAACTGACACAAAGCACAGGCAACTAGGAAAAATAAAGAGAACAAGGGCCATGCTGGAGCAAGTAATCAATATCTTTAAATGATTTGAGAGCAGAGATTCCCAAAGCGGAAGTGAAAAGAGACCTGAAAATGACAGCCTGTGAAAACTTGTTGGGCTCTCCTAGGGAGTGAGGGGCGTGCAGGGGAGTGCTTGAAAAAGCAGATTTCATATTGCAATTTTTATATTTGGAAAAATATAAACAAAACCCCTCTTATTCTCATAGTACAAAATACAGAAATTAGAGCTTTCCAGAATCTCCTTCACCCCTGGAGTCATGTAGGAGTTGCAGTAATTCCCAATGGGATAGGAGGTTCTGAATTGTTACCATGTGGTTTTGGCCATTATGGACATGAATCTAAATTACTGAGAAACACTGTTCCATGGATTCTTCAGAAGACAAGTAGGTGCCTGAAAGGTTCTTGCAGAGTTTAAAAAGGCATCAAATCCAATGTCTCCATTTTAGAGACCAAACAATTAAGGCACAGAGAGAAGTCACTGGCACAAGGTCTGGTGGTGTTATAACTAGGCTTGCTGACAACTTGCCTCAACCTACAATGGTGGGTCCCAGTGTTTTTTTTCCATCAAGTTGTCCTCTACTTCTAATAAAGAGAATTAAAATATGCTTTTAAGAGGCCAGAATCAATCCCAAGACACTGGTTTAACAGGCCTGAAGGATGCATCTGGGAAGGCTATGCAACACAAAAGCAGATGTTCCTGCTGCTCTTCTAGATGGGTTCTTTCTTTCTTTTTTTTTTTTTAAATTAAATCTTAGCTGTGTACATTAGTGCAATCATGGGGTACAATGTGTTGGTTTCATATACAATCTGAAATATTTTCATCAAACTGTTTAACACAAATTTCATGGCATTTTCTTAGTGTTAAGACATTTATATTCTGCATTTAGTAAGTTTCACCTGTACCTTTCTAATATGCACCGTAGGTGTGGACCCACCAATTACTCTCCCTCCACTCATCCTCCCTTCTCTCCTCCCCTCCCTTGCCCCTTTCCCTGTGTTCTTGTGCTATAATTGGGTTATAGCCTTCCTAGATGGGTTCTTAAAACAGTCCGGGGTTCTTTAGGTAGGTCTTTCTGAGAACCTTAAGTAATGAGTTGGATGACAAAGGACATGGAGGGTCATAAAGCAGCTGTTGGCTTTCTGTGCACATAAATAATGCCCTGCCAAGGGCTAGGGTGTGTGTAGATTATTCAAAACAAGCCGTCTCAAAAGTGTTGGTGACTCCTACCCTGACCTTGACCTAACTAACCCTTAGCCTTTCTCTGGCCTGCACAGGAAAACTAAACCTCACCAGGCCTGATTTTGAGCCTTGTGTTGAACCATATCCTCAGCTTGACTCTCACTATGACACAGAGTGGGATCCTGTCCTTCAACCTATTTCTTACACTTCTGTGACTCTTAGCAGATGCTTACCCAGACTCTGAGCTGACATTGACTCTGATGGTCACCCTCATGAACTTGACCCTCATGAACTTGTCCCGTATATAAATTCCGGCCCTGTGGTGGATGCTACCCTCACCCTGAATATGATCCTAATCTTGATGCTGAAACTTACCTGATCTTGACTTTCACCCTGACCCTATGTCCCTGAACCTGACTTTAGCCCTCACATAACCCTGCTGCTGACACTGACCTCTGTCTTGATGGTAATCCTGGGCATTTTCCTCATACTCCTTCTGAATTTGACTTTAATCCTCACCCTGGTGCTTATAAAAGACTTGGATCCTGAACTTGACCTTCACCATGATCTTGACCTGATACTTGACCTAGATACTCATACAACTGTCTTTCTGAATGGACTTTGACCCATAGCTTGAACTTCACACTGACTTTAACTATAACTTTGAGCTCGATCCTGAATTTGATGCTGAATAAGCTCCTGACCCTAAACCTGACCCTTACCCTGAACTTTGTCTACCACTGATCTTTACTCTATCCCTGAACCTTAATTTGACTCTGACCTCACCCTCCTAGATTCTCAGTTCAACATTGACTCCCTCTCATCCTGTTCATGGCCTATACCCTCACCATTTCCGTCACCCTAACTTTCACATTGACCTTTAATCTGACATGGATCTGGCCTGACTCTGCACCTCAGCCTGACCTTTACCTTTCAGAAGACCCTAGTCCACACCCTGACCATGCTGGCATGCTGAATCTGCTGCTCTGGATCTGACTTATCCCCACTCTCACCATAACTCCAGTGCTGACCCAGACCCTGACCCTAACCTCAAAGCGACTCTGACACTGAACCTCACCTTAACTCTGACACTTAAGACTACTCCATCTTCACCATGACCCTGGTGAACATATGATCCAGACCCTCGTCCTGATCCTCACCCTAACATAGGGTGAACACTGACTCAATGTAGACCCACCCAGACCCCAGGTCATCACCTTGTCACACCAACCTGAAACTCATCCTCACCCCAAACCAAATTCTGACACTAATCCTTATTCTGATCATGATTATGATCTCACAAAAACACTGACATTCATGGTTACTATCAATTGATCCTACCTTCACTGTGACCCTAACAATGACATACCCCCTGACCCTAACACTTTCACTAAGCCAGAGACTTACCCTCTCCAAGAACTTTACATTCACCTGGCTCTGCCTGGATGCTCACCTTGAGTTTACACTGAGCTATGTTCTCAACCAAACCCTCACTCTATTTTTTTTTTTTTTTTTTTTTTGAGACAGAGCCTCAAGCTGTCACCCTGGATAGAGTGCCATGGCATTACAGCTCACAGCAACCTCCAATTCCTAGGCTCAAGCGAGTCTCTTGCCTCCGCCTCCCAAGTAGCTGGGACCACAGGCGCCTGCCACAATGCCCAGCCATTTTTTTGGTTGCAGCCGTCATTGTTGTTTGGCGGGCCCGGGCTGGATTCGAACCCGCCAACTCAGGTGTATGTGGCTGGCGCCTTAGCCCGTTGAGCCATGGGCACCGAGCCTAAACCCTCACTCTAAACCTGACCCCAAGTCTGACTTTTATTCTGATGCTCACTTTGAAATTGGCCCCCATCTGGACCTCTTGCTTACGTTCATCTTCATAGTGTCATGACCCTGACCCTAAAACTCTCTGATCTCAATATCATCCTGACACTGACTCTGAGTTCCCTACCTCTCAAAAATTACCTTGAACTAGAATTTCAGCCTGACCCACACTCAAATCCTTGTCATGACTCTGACCAACAATTTGGTCATGACCAAATTTGATCCTGACCCTTACCCCATCCTTGATGATGACCTACTAGTGACTTTCACTAGTGAAGACCTTGGTATTCACTCTAACCATTAATTTGAACCTGGCATTTAAAAAAACTTGTGATAAAATATATATAACAAAATTTGCTATCTTAAACATTTTAAAGTATATAGTTCGATGCCATTAAGTACATTAACACTGGTATGAAACAAATCTCCAAAACTCTTTTTATCTTGCAAAACTGAAACTCTGTACCTATTAGACAATAAGTCCATCTTCCCTCCTTCCCCCTTGCCTGGCAACCATAGTTCTAGTTTCTGTCTCTATGATTTTGACTATTCTAGGCACCTCGCATAGATGGAATCATATAGTATCCATCTTTGGTGATTAGCTTATTTCCCTAAGCATGATGTCTTCAGGGGTAATTTATGATGTAGCATCTATGTTGTAACATATTAAGGCTGAATAATATTCCACACTATGTATAAATGTATATACCACTGTTTATCTATTCTTCTGTCCATGGACATTTGGGTTCCTTTCACCTTTTTGCTATTATGAATAGTGCTTCTATGAACATAGTGATTTGAGATCTTACTTTGAATTCTTCTCTATATATAGATATCCAGAAATAGAATTGCCAAATCAAGTAATAATTTTTAAATTTTGAAGAAACAACCATATTGTTTTCCATAGTGGTTGTGACCCTAACAAATTTATGCTGAACCTTACCTGACCCTGTCCTTCATCTTGCCCTTGACACTGAGCTTCTACTTGGTCTTTACCCTGAACTTCACCATGAACCTGACCACCACACTGACCATAACTATGACAATGTCTTGAAGTTTAGTGTGTCCCTAAGTACCTCGAGCCTGCCTTTTGCCTGCACTGTCCACCTTACTCTGACACTGATTCTGCATCTCACATGAACACTTGCATTCACCCTGACACACTTCTCTCTGACCATGACTTAGACCCTGAAGTTTACCCTCACCTTATACCTAAATTTGACCTGGACTTTTACATTAGCCATGTTCAGACTTTCACACTGAACTTGGCTCCAACCTGATCCTTGTCCTGACCCAAACTCTAACCTTCACCCTCTGACCCTAAAGCTGACCCTTATCCTCATTTAGAACATGACCTTGTCCATGATTCTGACATGGCTCTGATTCTCATCCTTGCAAATAACCCTGACCAAGACCCTGAAGCATATCTGACCCCATCCTGCATCCTGATACTTACACTTTGATTCTTTTTTTTTTTTTTTGAGACAGAGCCTCAAGCTGTCACCCTGGGTAGAGTGCTGTGGCATTACAGCTCACAGCAACCTCCAATTCCTGGGCTCAAGCGAGTCTCCTGCCTCCGCCTCCCAAGTAGCTGGGACCACAGGCGCCCGCCACAACGCCCGGCCGTTTTTTGGTTGCAGCCGTCATTGTTGTTTGGCAGGCCTGGGCTGGATTTGAACCCGCCAGCTCAGGTGTACGTGGCTGGTGCCCTAGCCCTTTGAGCCACAGGTGCTGAGTCTACACTTTGATTCTTAACCCAAACTTTTTTTTTTTTTTTGAGACAGAGTCTCACTATGTCATCCTCAGTAGAGTCCTATGGCATCACAGCTCACAGTAACCTCCAACTCTTGGGCTTAAGCAATTCTCTTGTCTCAGCCTCCCAAATAGCTAGGATTATAGGCGCCTGCCACAATGCCCAACTGTTTTTTTTGCTTTTGGTTGTAGTTGTCATTGTTGTTTGGCAGGCCTGGGCTGGGTTTGAACCCGCCAGCTTGGGTGTATGTGCCTGGCGCCCTAGCCGCTGAGCTACAGGCGCCAAGCCCCTTAACCCAAACTTGATCCTCATCATGACCCTGACCACACTAATCCTGATCTTCATGCTGACCCTCACCATCATGACACTACCTCACCTTGACCCTAAACTGGGCCCTGAATCTGACCCTCAACTTATCTCCCACCATTATCTTCACTTTCTTTATTGACCCTAAAACTAAATCTAACTCTGACCTCCCTCCTACTGAACTTGAAACTGATACTACCTCCTCCCTACTAAACTTGACCTTTAACTTAACCCTGAATCTTACCTCAATCATCACCTTGACCCTGATAAAAACTCTGACACTGATCTTGAACCTTTGACCCTAACCTTTACCCTGACATTGACACTTAGCCTGATCCTGCTCCCAAACCTGTTAACTTGAACTTGATCATCAACCTGACCCTGACCATAAATATGAAAACTGTGGCCCTCACCATGTCCCCAAACCTGAGCTGCCTGACCTTGGGGCTGACCATAGTCGTGACCCACACCTTCACCCTCACTCTTACCCAGAGTCACAACATGACTCATTTTTACCCCAACCCTCACACTGAACTGACACTCAGCCTGATGTTGACCATATCCCCAGGATTGGCATTGACTTTATCCATGACCCTCAGTAAGACTCTGATATTGTCTGACCTCAACCTCAACTGTGTCCCTTGGCTTGCTTGTGAACTTTAGCCTCAGCTTGATCCTCACCCTTCTACTTGATCCTAACCCTGTCATGATCCTAGCCCTGGTTATTATCCTGTCCTGACCAATAGCCCAATACTCACCCTGGCCCTGTGGTTATCCCCTGATAATGACCCATGAGACCCTGATATGCATCTATCACCCAGACCCTGACCTACATACCCAGCCTTGCTTTGACCCAGACCCTATATTCACCTTACAGTGTTCCTCACTCTGACCTTCACACTGACCCTGATTCTGAGCAAGCCTTAATTCTTATCACACAATGACACAGATCCTGACTGGGTTCCTCTCCCAGACCCATATCCTCACTCCTCACTTCACACCTCTTCTTAACAGTGAGCTGAGCCTCATCTTCACTTCTACACTGATCTGATCCTAACCCTGAGCTTCATCCACACATTGCCCCTTATTTGATCATCACTCTAATCCCAACCATCACACTGATCTTTACTTTGACCCTGACCCTCTGACCCTGATACTGACCCTGAAATGTACTCCCACTTTCACTGACCTGTACTAGACCTTCCCTGAACCCTTCTCCTGACACTAAACCCTCAAGAACCCCCAACTTGACCCCAGTATACACCCTGACCCCAATACCAATCCTACCCTTACTGTGATCCTAATAATGCTCATTGTCATCATAACCTTGACATTTAGCCTCACTCTATGACCCTCTTTCTGACCCTGCCCCTCATCATGAGTCTGGGCCTAATAATGACCTTACCATCATTTAGTTGAGTTTGAACATGAAACTATATACACCTACATGTTAGTTTCATCAAGAGTTTTTATAATTTGCAATAAGAACATACTTCTGAGAATCATGTAAAATTCTGAACTTGCTACTTGTACTGTATGTCCTCCAACATACTGCTTTGATTTGTATTTCCTATTTGTCTCTCCAAGTAAGAAAGTGCAGTTGAGAGGAATGTGTGGTTCTCATTGATTTGCCTCAGATAAAGCATGGTTAATTCTAACAGTTAATAAGAATTTCTTTAGAGACCAATATCTGACTTCCTCTTTACTACTAGTCTGTTCACATAAATCCAATTTTCAATGATATTTGCTTTAACTTACAAGAAGTTACAGTTGAAGAAAATGTGTAAATATGAACTCATTTTCACATAGATAGCTTAGATTCCTCTTGTTCCAACTTACAGAAAGAAATTGTAATTGGGATGAATGTGAGTTTCTGAGTTTTTTTAATCATATAAGTATTATACACATCTTGGTTTAGGCAAACAGAAATAGTATTGAAAAAAGTCTATTAGTGAAAATAAGCTCAATCTCAGATATTCCTCTCAAAAGAAACCCCTATAGCTTTTTGGAGTAACCTGAGGTGAACATTAGCAGAAATGAATACGTGTTGTTCATCTCAAAGGCACATCCTTACTGTGAGGTGCCACAAATGAGGGCGAGTCTAGGCAGCAGTACTGAAATGCGTTAGTACAAACTCAGCCTCAGACATTCCTCTTGAAGACATCTGTTTACTGCTTCTTGCAGTAACCAAAGCTGAATGTAAGAAGAGAAATACATTAGTCAAACAGTCATATCTTTCCTTCAAAGTAGGTGTTGTGGACTGAATGTTTATCCCCCTCAATTAATATGTTGAAATCCTAACTCCTAATCTGAAGGTAGTACGAGGTGGTGCCTTTAGGTTATGAGGGCAGAGCCTTCATGAATGGGATTGGGGCCCTCTAAGAAGAGTCACTGAAGCTTGCTCCTCTCTGCTGTCTACCAGAGGATGTGGGAAGACAGTCATGTGCAAACCAGGAAGAGGGCCCTCAGCAGACACCCCACCTGTTGGAGCCTTGATCTAGGACTTCCCAGCCCCCAAACTGCAAGAAATAAATGTTTGTTGGGTAAGCCACCCAGTCTCTGGCATTCTGTGATAATGACTAAGATGATAGAGGAAATTGAGTGAATCTGAGTAGTAACACTGGGAAGAATTTGTCCTGGTTATTCAGACTCAGTCTCTGACATTCCTCTCAAAAGTCTTCCTTATTGCTTCGCATAGTAAATCAAGATAAATGTAAGGACAGCAAAACACAAAGGCACATTCTTACTAAAAAAGAAAAAACAGATAAAATATATTTCTTACTAAACACAATTTTAATTGGCTCTTTGTTCTTAAAATGTCAGTGGATTAATAAAACATGTAATACCTTTGGAAAATAATAAATATTTGTATTTGTGTTCTTAATGCTTTTAATTAGTCTGAGATAAATGCTCATAAAAAATTACCTGAGTGGTTTTTACCTTTCTGTTCTCTAGGTGTCGCCTATGAGTAGAGGAAAACAAGAAAAGAATTAGTACTTTAATTATAGTACTTGACAAAGATAGCTATTTAATAGTAGCACAGGATGGCAGAGAATATAAGTATATGTAAAGGATGTGATTTTGTGTTTGTGTATTTTTAAAAGTTGTGTAGTTTATTCATATAATAAATTTAATATGATATATATTGTTTTATTTTATTTTATTTTATTTTTTTGAGACAGAGCCTCAAGCTGTCCCCCTGGATAGAGTACTGTAACATCACAGCTCACAGCAACCTCCAATTCCCGGGCTCAAGTGAGTGTACTGCCTCTGCCTCCCAAGTAGCTGGGACTACAGGCGCCCGCCACAACGCCCGGCCATTTTTTGGTTGCAGCCGTCATTGTTGTTTGGTGGGCCTGGGCTGGATTCAAACCCACCAGCTCAGGTATTCAAACCTGCCAGCTCAGGTATATGTGGCTGGTGCCTTAGCCCGTTCAGCCACAGGCGCCGAGCCAGTTTTGTTTTATTTAATATACTGATAATTACACTTTAAAGCTATAGTTTAAATTTTTATTATCTATTATGTTTATATATCTGTCTTTCTTGATGCATACAAAAAAGGTATATATTATATATATTTACTACAATTTATACCAAAAGAATAAAATTAGAATTTCGAACTTTTATGTAAAATGACTTATTTTATGCCCAGATCAAGAAATGTTTCATTTTTTCACCAAATTACTCTAATGCAAAATGCTTTTTTTTTTTTTTTTTGAGACAGAGTTTCACTATGTCACCCTTGGTAGAGTGCCATGGTATCACAGCAACCTCAAACTCTTGGGCTTAAGTGATTCTCTTATCTCAGCCTCCCAAGGAGCTAGGACTACAGGTGCCAGCCACAATGCCTGGCTTTTTTTTTTTTTTTTGTTGTAGCTGTCATTTTTATTTGGCAGGCCCAGGCTGGATACAAACCTGCCAGCTCTAGTGTATGTGGCTGGTGCCCTTAGCCCCTAAGCTATAGGCACTGAGCCATTTTATTTATTTATTTATGCATTCATGCATTTATGTATTTATTTATTTTGGTGCCATGGTGTCACAGCTCACAGCAACCTCAAACTCTCGGGCTTAAGCTATTCGCTTGCCTCCACCTCCAAGTAGCAGGGACTACAGGCACCCACCACAATGCCTGGCTATTTCTTTTGTTATAGTTGTTGTTATTGTTTGGCAGGCCCTGGGCCGGGTTCAAACCCACCAGCTCTGTGTGTATCATGTATGTGGCTGGCGCCCTAGCAGCTGAACTATAGGCGCTGGGCTAATGCTCATGTTTTTTGCATACTCTTCAATTATTCTCTTAGAAAGTCCCTTGGATAGCTTTGAACTAATTTTATTTGTTCAAAGTTAAAGATGCTATCCTCATTAAATTCACCATTAAAACACACACAAGTTCCAAAAATTAAATCAGTTCACATGACTAGCATCATTGTCCTCACCTGGGCTTGACAAGAGTAAATATTCATACTGATAGTTAATGCGTTTGGGTGTAGTCTAGTAAACTACCCCCAAACTAAAGTGTAAACTAGATTACAAAGCAAAGAATTTTTAGAGGCTTTGCTCTTATCTAAGAAAATAGCTATCATAAAAATACAGTCACTGAAAAAATAAGACCTAGAAATTCATAGTAAATGCTTTGGATGACCACATGCTAAATAAATAATATTAATCTAGATAAACACTCTTATAATCATACAGACAAGAAAAATCTTGGAGA
This sequence comes from Arctocebus calabarensis, assembly GCA_963573935.1. Lineage (NCBI taxonomy): Eukaryota > Metazoa > Chordata > Mammalia > Primates > Lorisidae > Arctocebus > Arctocebus calabarensis. The sequence goes on along the minus strand of CAUYON010102551.1, from coordinate 6,968 downwards.
AATTCAAAGACACTGTTACTAATTGTCAGAAACAAGTCCCTAATTAAATTTAGGATGATTGTTACATCTACAGAAGGCCAACTGAGCATGCTATAACACTTGAAAACGGAGTTTAACAAAAATTCTCATGTTATACCCATAAGGCAATGATAAATTGGCCACACTCTTAGGCCAATACTGGTGGCCTAATTTTGGATTTAAAATGCCAAGAATGAGCTCCAAAGCATGTCCTTCCTGTTAGTGATACATCCTGATAAAATTGTCAAGGTGGGTCATGGACACTTGATGGACACAAGGTGGGTCAAGGTGGGTTTCATACAAATGCCACTTGCAATGAATTATAAATAATGTTTTGCTTATTGTGCATTTATTCTTACAGTAAACTGAAGTGTTTCCTTCCTGGAGAGCTATCCCATAGGTTGTGCAGGATTAAGGGGATAGCTTGGTATTGTTTTCCCACCTGGGGAATTTTCACCTATCTCTTCGGTGATTGTGGCTCATTTACTAAACTGCTCCTAAGTATCAATACCTTTATGCAGAAACTTTACTGCCCTTATCCTCTACAGTGCCTCAAGATGAGTAGAGAGAACTAATGAAACTTAAAAACAAAAATTAATAAAGCTTTCAAAAGCTCTTGAACTCCATAAGTAAGGCCTATGGCATTACTATTAGTATTCATTTCTATAAGATCAACTGTGGTTGACCCACAGTTCTCTTTTTATTATGTAAGGGTGAAACTAATAAAGGAACAGGTGGCTGAACTCGCAATCATTCTTGGGGTTCTCGTCCATTCCCTCCTTAGGGAAAGAGAGGGAGCTGCAACAGATCTCTCTGTCCACCCCCGTCCTTACCTCCTTTGGCCAGTGACCCAGTCATGGATAGCAAGTGTAAAGCGCCCAGAATCTTTCTGCGATTTAGTTCTTTTGGTGGAAGTCACTCTGCTACTGCTTCCCAACACGCATGCTCGCGAGCGTGCAGCGCTGTAAAGTTTGCAGAGAGGAGCCCTTTCTCTGCGACCCCCTCCCCAGAATCTGGAGCAGGCAGGACTCACCGTTGCTGGGAAACGCCTCTGTAATCCCTTTGACCTGGCTGTGTGCTAACCTTTGGGGAAAAGTCCCAAAGCGTGCAATGTCACGCCAGGTGCAGCGCCGGCCAAACTCCTTTGGAGGGAGGGAGCGCTAGGGAGCCATAGGCAGCCCTGGGAGCACCTGCTGCTGCAGCCTGAGCAAGATTAGCAAGGAGATCTGCTGCATCCACCGCTTTCCTCAAAAGGAAGAATGACACAGAAGGCAGGGTCCAGCCTCGGCTAAGCGCCAGATTCCTACCATCTGTTCCTTCAAGGAAGTGCGCTTGCGTCGGGCAGGCCTGCGGGCACGCGTCTGCAGAGGCGGTGCAGCCCAGCGGGGAGCGCACATGCTCAGCGTCTCCATCTGCTGGTAGTGTGGGCCATATTTAGGGGTGGATCTGTGCCTGCATTTTAAAGTAAGAAACAATAAAATTAGGTCAGGACTATCCAACAGAGTCTCAAAAGAGTGCCTGAAGATTATGCAAAAAGCATTGAGAATTAGCAAAATAATTTGGTGACAAAAGGAGAATCTCTATCAATCTGAAATAAAGTAATTTAGTAATTTTACATAAAAGACCTAAATTCTAATTTATTCCTTTGGCATATAATTTATGTAACAAATCGTAGCAAATGATCTATTGATATCCATTTTTTTTGTATGAATTGAGGCATGCATACACGCACAAACATAAAAATACTTCCTGATTATAACTTTAAAATACAATTCTCCTATGCATATATCCGTATCTCGACAATCCTTATACCCAGTACAATCAACACGTAAATTAATTACTGTCTTTAATTAAGTAATCTCTTTTTTTCTCTAGACGTAAGGAATGCCCAGGGTACAGCAAGTTTTAAATCATCTAATGTATTTGTTTATGAAAAAAAAAATTTTTTTTTTTTTTTTTTGAGACAGAGCCTCAAGCTGTCACCCTGGATAGATAGCAACCTCCAATTCCTGGGCTCAGGCTAGTCTCCTGCCTCCGCCTCCCAAGTAACTGGGACTACAAGCGCCAGCCACAATGCCAGGCCATTTTTTTGGTTGGAGCCATCATTGTTGCTTAGCGGACCCAGGCTGGATTCAAACCCGCCAGCTCAGGTGTACGTGGCTGGCGCCTTAGCCCGTTGAGGCACAGGCGCAGAGCCTTTTTCATGAATATTTATCTCCTATTATTGAAAGCAAAAGCAAGGGATCTGCCCCTGGCCAAACTGACTCTAGGCCCCTGTGCTAGTTTACGGATCAGGTTGTCAATTCCTTTGAGTCAAAGAACCTTCTGTACCTGGAGATGAATAAGTACCAGTCCATTGCACATCACTGGGAACCACAGGTTATCTTAGTAAGGAGTCAGAAAGTGCTCATTATAGAATTTAATCCTTGGGCGGTGGTGGGGGGGGTGACTTGAGGGAGGGTCTAAGGAAATGAAAGGGTTTGCTTTAGATGAGGTGCTGTTAGAAGGTGGGTCTAATTTATGATTTATAGGTGTGTAACAAACAATTAGGTAATAATTTAAGGTTTTAGCTATAACTTTAAAATATCATTTAACTGCTAGTATATTAAAAAAGACAATATATCACATTTATTTTGTGAACAAACTGCAACAACTTTTTAAAATAAATAGAAAATCAAATAGAAACTAATTCGTGCGCCTAGGAAAATCAACTATCTACAATAATTATTATCTTGAAGTAAATCTCTTTTCTTTCTTTTTCTGTAGACATAAGTGACATCTAGAGGGCAAAAAGTTAAAAACTGGGTCATTAGTTTTTATAAGAATATCTCATATTAATTAAACATTTGAGGAAGCAAATACAAACATTTATAATCATCCAAAGACATTTGCAATATTTTGCTATTTCACTGATATTTTAAGAAATTAGGGTCAATTAAAATTATGGCTTATATTGGGTGGCGTCTGTGGCTCATCCAGGAGGGCACTGGCCCCATATACTGAACGTGGCGGGTTCAAACCCAGCCTCTACCGAACTGCAAAACAGAAAAATAGCTGGGCGTTGTGGCAGGCACCTGTAGTCCCAGCTACTCAGGAGGCTGAGACAAGAGAATCGCCTAAGCCCAGGAGGTGGAGATTGCTGTGAACTCTGTGACGCCACGGCACTCTACCGAGGGCGATAAAGTGAGACCCTGTCTCTACCAAAAAAAAAAAAAAATTATGGCTTATAAACATTATTATTATTAATTTTAGGGATGGGGTCTCATTATGTTGCCCAGCCTGGGCTTGAACTCCTGGACTCAAGCAATCCTCTGGCCTAGCTTCTTGAGTAGCTGGGATTATAGGTTCATGCCACTATACTCATCTTATATATAGTGTTTTGTATGTTTTTTCTTTTAGTAAGAATGTGCCTTTGAAATGTATGTGTTTTGGGCTTGGCGCCTGTGGCTCAGCGGGCTAGGGCGCCAACCACGTACACCTGAGCTGGCGGGTTTGAATCCAGCCTGGGCCCGCCAAACAACAATCATGGCTGCAACCAAAAAATGGCAGGGCGTTGTGGCGGGCGTCTGTAGTCCCAGCTACTTGGGAGGCAGAGGTGGGAGACTCCCGCTTGAGCCCAGGAATTGGAGGTTGCTGTGAGCTGTGATGCCATGGCACTCTGTCTAGGGTGACAGCTTGAGGCTCTGTCTCAAAATAAATAAATAAATAAAATAAAATAAAAAATAAAAAAAAATGAAATGTATGTGTTTTGCTGTCTTTATGTTTATCTCAGTTTAGTCTAAAAAGCAACAAGGATTTTCTTTTGAGAAGAATGTGTAAGGCTGACTTGGTTTGCCCCAATATGAATTTTTAAAAACATTACTTCTGTTTGCCTAAACTCAGATATATGTAAGATTTTATGAGGAATAAAACTCAAAAATTTGGAAACTCACATTCATTTCAACTATTCTTTCTTCTTGTGTATTAGAAGAAGGTAGTGGTAATCTGGGCTGTATACATGAGTTTATATTTTTAAACACTGTTCTTGACAGTAACTTCTCATTGAGAATTAAAGCAAATATAGTTGATAATGGTAAGTATATGTACAAACTGTGAAGAAGAAATCAAACTTGGAACCAGACATTGGTCTCCAAGAATAACTCTTATTGACTGTTAGAATCAATAGAGTTGAACCAATGCTTTATCTGCAGCAAAACAATGAGAGTTACACATTCTTCTCAACTGCATTTTCTCACTTTGAGGTAGATCATAGCAAAGCATATGCAGTATCAGTGTAAACAACTTCAGAATTATACATAGTTCTCAAAAGTATATCCCTATTATGAATGTGCGTGAGTGTACGTGAATGAGATTTCATGTTCAAACTCAATTTCCTGATGCTCAGTGTCAGGGCCAGAGTCAATGCAGATGTCAAGGTCAGTGTAGGGTCATATTAGGCTCTAGTCAGGGTTGGGTCAATTTCATAGTGACAGAAAGTATCAAACTCAGGGTGATGGTGGGGTTCAGGTGAAAATCAAGATTTGTGTCAGGGAGAGAGTCACAGAGAAGTGAAACTCTGGGTGAATGTCATGGTGAGGGAGAGTTTCAGGGTCACATTCAAGGGCAGGATCTGGGCCAGAATTGGAGTCAAGGCATGTGTCAGGGTCAAAGTTAGGGTGATGGCCAATGAAGGTTTTTTTTTTTTTTCTGCAGTTTTTGGTTGGGGGTGGGTTTGAACCCACCACCTCCGGCATATGGGGCCGGTGCCCTACTCCTTTAGGCCATAGACACTGCCCCCAAAGTTTATTGTCAAGGGAGGGTCTGGTACAGCATCAGGGTGGAAGTCAGAGTCAGGGTCAGGGGTCAGTGTGCTCTTATGGCCAGTGTCAGGGTCAGACTGAGGGTCAAGATCACTCTTAGAATCATTGTGAAAGTCAGGATCACAGTGAGGGCCAAGTGTGGATCAAGATATGGATGCAGCTCTAGTGTCAGTTTCAGGAACAGGTCCTATTAGGATCAAGGACAAGATGAGAATGTGGGATCATGTTAAGGGTAAGGGTCATTGTTTAGAGAAGAGTTAGGATTAGTGTCAGTGTAAGATAAGGGTCAAGGTATGATTAAGGTTATGGAAGGTCAGGAGTCAGGGTGGGGTAAAGATCAACCTCAGATAGTGTAGACATCAGGGTCAAGACCTAGGTATTGTTGAAGTTCAGGGTGATGGTCAGGTCAAGAAAGAATGAGTGTTGGGGAGGTCAGAGGAAGCATTAGGTCACTTTCAGGATCAGAGCTAGGTTGTGGATAAGGGATTGTGGAGAGGGTGAAGGTGAGGTCAGAATCAGGGTGAGGCTCCAGTTCAGAGTCTGATGCAGAGTCCTATCCAGTCATGAGATTAGATCATGAGAACAGTAAAGGTTAGGTTGGGGTAAACATCAAGTCAGCTCCTCCAGAGTCAAGATCAGAGAAATAGGTTTAGGAAGAAGCTCAGAGTTACAATGAGTGAGAGACAGAGTGAAGGGAGAGCTGAGGGAAGGGTGTGTCACAGGGAAAGGAAGGTTAATTGTTAGTATGTACATTTTTAAATGATCATTTTAAATGATCCTCACTCAAGGTTGACCCTAACTCTGGTCAGAGTTACAATGATATTTAATAAGTGTGTACTTATTAAAGCTGTGTCAGGGTGTGTCATGGGGAAAAGAAGGGTAATTGTCAGTGTCAGGGTGAAGGTCAGATCAAGGAGGAAGAAGTGGTGTGGTGGGGTGGTCAGAGGCATTATCAGGGCATTGTCAGGGCTTAAGCTAACTGTGACCTAAAAAGCTTACCTGCCCCTGATGGTCACCTGACACTCACCTTGATCCTGTCTCCAACTCTGATGCTGACATGACTCTGACATCTATGTAGGCTCTCAACTAATGGTTGACCCTTGCTACGAATCTGAACTTGAACCTGATTTTAAATTTCACTGTGACTGAACCATGACACTAATCCTGACAGTCATCTTGACCCTACCCAATTCCCCACTCTATCTCTGACCTTGAGCTTCACTTTAAACTGACCCTGACCCTCATGTGCACTGATGGCATGGTGACCCTCACTATTACCAGGACCTGGACCCTGACCTAAAACTTTGACTTCATGTTCTCCCCAACCCTCCCCAGACCCTATTCTTCACCATGACCTGATGCTAACCTACACCTGCACCAAACCTTACTCTGACCTGGATGCACACCCTTATCATACCCCTGACACTTGACTGGACCCTGATCACATCCTGATACTCAACCTGGCTGTCATCTTTATATGAACCTTGACCTGTCCTTGACCCTCAGCCTAATCCTGATCCTCACCCTGACAATAACTCCTATCTTTCCTTTTATAGGACGCACTGTAACCCTGACCCTTACCTTGGCTTTCCCTTACAATTATTTCCTGTGTTATTCCCTGACAATAACTCCTATCCTTCCTTTTACAGGACACACTGTAACCCTGACCCTTACCTTGGCTTTCCCTTACTCTGACCTTCATACTCCCCTTACCCCTGACCCTCTCCCTGACTTTGACCCTCAACTTAACCCTGAACCTGACCCTGACTTGACACTGACCTTCACCCTAACCATGACTCTTTGTCCTGAAGTGATCCCGAATGTGACCTTGAGCCTGACCCTCACTCCTCTTGTAATCCTGACCCTCAGATCTGACTCAGACTTTGATGTTACCTGATACTGCTTCTTTCATCCCACACCTAGATCTTACTTGCCCTTACCCTTGACTAACACCCTGACTCTGATCCTGACAGCACCTCGGTCCTGAATCTGACTTTCCCTACCTTTTCTTTTTTTTTTTTAAGTTCCAAATTAATGAATCTTTTATTGCATTGCTAAAATTACAAAGAGATCTTAAGGAATATCATGTGGTATCTTGCTGCAGCTGGACAACTCTTAGATCTTATTCATCAGCCTGCTGAACTGTTCCTT
>CAUYON010102548.1:0-12083 GCA_963573935.1 Arctocebus calabarensis | reverse complement strand
ACTGCATAAAACTACGGTAGTATTTTGTAGCCACCACCTGTTGCTATTTCAGTGAACTCATGCATTAAGTATTTGCTTAAAACATCATGGATGCGGCTCGGCGCCTGTGGCTCAAGGGGCTAAGGCACCAGCCACGTACACTTGAGCTGGCGGGTTTGAATCCAGCCCAGGCCCGCCAAGCAACAATGATGGCTGCAACCAAAAAAATGGCTGGGGCGTTGTGGCGGGCCCCTGTAGTCCCAGCTACTTGGGAGGCAGAGGCAAGAGACTCGCTTGAGCCCAGGAATTGGAGGTTGCTGTGAGCTGTGATGCCACAGCACTCTATCCAGGGTGACAGCTTGAGGGTCTGTCTCAAAAAAAAAAAAAAAAAATATATATATATATATATATATAAACATATTATTATATTGTTACTTAGTTTCCACTCTTGAGAAGCTAGAGTGGAAGGACGGAAATCATGTTGCTAATTACAAAAACGTCCCATAAAAGAGGATCATTCAAGTCACAGCTCAGCCTTGAAAGGAGGTGGGGGGTATAGAGAGGAATACCTAGGAAAGAACTAGTAATCGGCAGTTAAACTGCAGAGGAGGTTCTAATTGAAGCCAAATCCAAGACTCCATGTTTCATAAATTTATTTTGCGAACTGTGCTTAATGCAAATGCAGACGCTCTGTGTTTTGCAGAGTGAATAAATAGTATTTACTGAGCACCTTCTATGTGCTAGGCACTGCCGTAGGGCTTTCTCATGTCCTGTGTATCATTTAACGCTCACAAGCGCAGAGGTGCTGACGTGTCCATTGGTTTTGATTAGAGCTTAGTGATTTTCTGCATTTGAGTAGGCAGGAGACGGTGGCCTACCTGCAATGATCTGAAGCCCCAGGGGCTCTCAAGTCTGCGTCTGTGCCATGGACCTTCAAATCTGTATTTGAAGTCACAGAGTCACAGAACAAAAACAGTAACTGTGTGAATTTACCTTTACAAAAGTAAGAAAGCACAGGTTCCTGGGCCCCCTTTTTCTTTTGTTGAGAGACAGTCTCACTTTGTCACCCTGGGTAGAGTGCGGTGGCATCACAGCTCACAGCAACCTCCAGTTCTTGGGCTTAGGCTATTCTCTTGCCTCAGCCTCACAAATAGCTGGGACCACAGATGCCCGCCACAATGCCTGGCTATTTTTTTGTTGCAGATTGGCTTGGGCTGGGTTTGAACCTGCCACCTTCGGTATATGGGGCTGGCACTCTACTCACTGCGCCACAGGCACTGTCCTCCTCGGCCCTTTTTTCGTGGCTTCGAGCACTCATCTTTCTCCTGTGCTGGAGGTGTGTAAGGGGTTTCAGGATTTGAAACTCACTTTTCTTCCAATCCTGAGCTGGCAGCCTGAGCTGCTCTTGTCCCCTATCCCAGCAGAAGTTGTCAGTACCAGTGAGTAACCAGCCCAGTGCTCCTGAGAGAAATCGGAGGTTCACCTTCTCTGTCTCTGCGTCTCCTCCAGCCCCAAGTCTAGTGGCTCTTCCTCTGGCATTTTTCCTACCTAGGCCCTCCTGCCCCTGGCCTGGGAGACCACACACTCTCTGCTCCCTCTCTAGCAGCATCTCCCATCCCCACCAGGTGTCTGCCAGCCCCACCTCACTTAGAAAGTCTTTTTAGAGACATAGGACTACTCGCCCAATCCTTTGACTTTGGACCTAATTTTCCTGATTCTGGGGTATCTTAAGGCTCATCTTATCTTCAAATGCACAATTCCCATATGCTTGTATTTTTTCCAACCCATTTGCAAGATAAATAATAAGATTATCTATTTCCTGTTTTCTCCTCTGGACTTCCACCAAATTCCAAAGACTCATGGCTAAGAAATAATAAAAGGCTGGAGGACACCTAAATTTGGGTGCCTTCAAATCAGTGGTCCCTTGGTCTGCAGGAGTCAGTGCCCCCAGGCAGTGAGCACCATCCACAGAGAGCATGTACCCTGCCGAGGAGCTGAACCACACAGTGTATCAGCCAGACAAGGTCATGTCCATACAGGTTTTGTGCTTTTCTTTAGAAACATGCTATTCTTCAGTCAAGAATAATCAGCTCCTGAGTTTTCATGACATCCTGAATGTGCTTTATCAAATTTAATACCTCTTGTTAACAAAAATAATCATGAACAAAAAGTAAATTATTTTGATACATAAGTAAAATTACAATACTGAGCCTGGTCAAAGTAATAAACATTCTATTCTATTTTACTAATTTACATAAAGCCCTAGATCTCCCTCAGTTTACCTCTAAAGTACATAAATAAACAAAGGAGAAAGCTCAGTGATTAGCATTAGATCATCCCATTGGGGAAAGGATTTATGCCACTTAAATTAGTTTCCAACACATCAATTTTCAATGCTTATTGAAACAAAAAGCCTAGAAAATGTAAGGAAACTGTAACAGTACGATGAGAACTACTTAGCAAAAAAGGTACTTTCTGTTGTGGAATAATTTACCTTTGTTTCCAAAATTGTGATATTTCTGGGGATTGAATCACACCACAGCCTTAGCTGCAACAACATTCTGAGAAAAGAACTGACTAGTCCAGGGTAGAACATTATCATTACTAATATATATTTTTTTAATTAAAGTTTTAGTCTAGTTGTAGTATGTGTTCATAGATTACAAAAAAAAAAAACAAAAAACAAAAACCTCCTTAACACCAGGGATTGTATAAAAGTTCAAATGATTTTCTATTCTAAAAAAAGTCACAAAATGATTATTTTTGTCATCTCCCTTTATTAAATACTCAATGTGGGTATTTGCCAGCACATTGTCTTTCCACAATTTGAAAAGAAAAAAAAAAAACACTTTAAAAAAAGTAGCATTTGTTTCTTACTCAAAGTTTAAAAGGTAGGGCCAAACTCCAATCCCATACAGGCCCGTGGGAGTTCTCAGCAGGGCTCCCATCCCGAGGCAATCTGCTAATAATAGATCGCTCATTCCTGTTTATTTTAAGACCTCTCCCAACAAGTTGGGGTTCACGGAGGACATAAATGCATTTAGATAAAGCTATCATAAACAGAGTATGCAAATGCAAATACAGTCCCTTATTAAAGGAATTCATTTATGGTCCCGTGAATGTAAAACAGCAAGTCAGATGGTTATCTCAGATGTCATCCAGCATCCTGGACTGCAATAATGTTCTAGCTATAGTATTAAAATAGAAAAACCTTTGCAGAGCATTAACCTATCATTACGCAGAGTAAATGGCATGGCACTGCCACCTAATTAGCAGTGTGGCTTGCATCTATAAAATAGAATTAGCACGACTGCTCCTTTTTTATTATTAGTTTGTGTTTCCAGAAAGGTATGACCTTATCCACACGGGTCTGTTCATTTATGCCCATCTACAAAGGATTTAATTATATTCTTTCAGTTCTCTCCACTAAGGAAATTGAAAACTGCCACTTCAAAATTAAAAATGTAAAAGAAATTAGTGAGCAGATTACTTATCCCACCACCCTTTTTTCAAGAATAAAGAATGGAAATATGTTTAAATAAATAAGGCATACTATTTTCAAAAAAGTAAATTCTAGGCAAGGAGATTATTCCTAGTCATCTTTTTTTTCTTTCTCTTTCTCTTTTCCTTGTATTCTGCAAGTTTTTCTAGTTGTCCGCTAGTCAAAGGGAAGATGTATCACTACTCTAAAGCTCCTGAAAGTTATATCACATTAGAGTCAGCAGCCAAAAAATATCAACTTACATCTGAGGAGGGTGATTCCAGAACAATGCCAAATCCCAGAACCTGGCTGTCCTGCGTGGAGGCGTGCTCGGCGGCCTGGACACCGGTCTGCTCAGAGGCCACAGCTGTCTTCTTCTCCATCTCCGACACGCTGGGCTTCTGCTTCACAGTAAGAGGTTCGACAGACTTTGGGGGAACTTTTTTCTTTTTATTTCTCTTGCGTGAGACAGAAGTTCGCTGGGAGCACATAAGGGAAATTGGGGGTTGTTGTCTGTTTTGAGTTCCAACTGTGAATAATAAACAAAAATAGGGTACAGGTACAGGCAGGGAAACGTGTCCCCGGCCTAAAACCAAAGCTGCCACGAGGCTCACTCAAGGATGGAGCACGCCCAGCAAAGCCCATCTCCCGGTGGGCCTAAGGCTATCGAATGCAGCCTCCAGGCAATTCAAAGTCCTAACAGCAGAAAAACGCCCAGCAGAACGCCTTGCTGCAAATGCTGGTGAACTGTCCCAGCATACAGCTGCCGCTGGGTTCAAGGAAAGAAAGGGTTTCAAGCTATAACTTTATAAATCACACAACATTTTTAAAGAAATGAGAACTTGGGAACTGAAATTTAGTTCCAAGCATTCTGGTAAGCCCATGGCAGGAAGAGTCTGTCACTGGATTTAACCTGGCCACTTGCTAACAATTTACAGGTGCAAAGACTGACAAAGATGAGACAGTGATGATTATTTGGCCAAGACTGACCAGAAAAAGCAGCGTGGAATGATTTTCTGACAGGGAAAAGCCTGTCAGTCAGTCGGGCCCAGTCACCCCTTCTTCACCAACTATTCCACACATCGACTACCTGCACGTGGTTTCTGGTCAGCCCACCTCTCTAGACCTCAGCTTTACACAAACACAAACAACAGAGTTCTGGGCAAGTTGAGCAAATCAGTACGACCTAGAAACAGTCTGAGTTCCCAAGATGGAAAGCACAGCATGAGCATCGAGGACCCAAACTGAACTGTATGAAAGAAGCCCCGAGGGGGAATGCCATTTTCACAGGGGCACTCTGAGAAGTGAGGTCTGTAACCATTTAACCGCACTCTGAAGGAAAGCTAAGCAGAAGATACAGCATCATTATTTAAATCCTGATGTACTGACACAGCTTCCTAACCTTGACTACAGCATATGTTTCTTTCACAGACATGAACCTAGAAGTTATAGCCAAGTGAAAACTCAAGGTCCTTAAATACACATACACACGAAATCATCTTTACTTATTTCCTATCAATCTGAAAATAAAAGATTATTTACACTTTGATATTTCTGTTATTTCTGTCTCCACACCAGAAAGAAATTCCCAAGTATTAGAAACAAACCAGTTGTCTGGGTCCCTGGGTCTTGACCTTGGCTGCACATCAGAATCACTCTGCAGCCCACCGGGGGAGGTGAATCGCATCCCCAGGGTGTGGCCTGGGCACTGGTACTGTGTAGTCGGAGTTGAGAACTTGCCTGTGTCCCCAGAGTCAAAGGGACGATGGAGCAACAATCATGATGATCTAGGCCACAGACCTCTCTAAGCCTCATGATTTTAAATTAAATTGAAAATGTTTTTGGCTTGAAGAACTGAGACACTGTCTTAAGTTTTTCTTCTCCTTTTGTAAATCTAGACATGACCTGAGCCTCTGGCATCCAGATCTTAACACTAGATCTTATTTCTTGCCTTCTTAAGATAAAGGTGAAATGTTCTAAATGTAATTTAAAGCTAAGTCTTTGGGCAATAAACCTTAAGTAAATCTACCTACACAACACAAATTTTTAAGTTTAAGAAAATTAAAGAAGAGCAATGTATTCAGTTTATCCTCCGTGCTAGCCTGCAGCTTTGGAATCATTTACCTCCCTAATCTGCAAAGGTTCAGGAAAGAAAACACGGTGACAAAGTGGCATTTACTTAATAGATTCTAAAAAGGCTTCAGTGAAGGATTTAAATGGTTGCAATTTGTAGTTTGCCATTTCAATAGTAAGGAGCTTAAGTGACAAAATAAATCATTACAATTTTATATGCATATTTCCTTAAGGGCTAACAAATTCTTCCTCTGAGAAAAGAATCCATACATAATAAAGTAACCTTTCTGAGCTCCTTATTTAGGAGATGTTAACCTTTGCCAGGTTATAAGAACACAGATTATCGTGGCAGAACAAGGTGAGTCCAATGCTTACTGACCTAAGCAAAACACTTATTGTTTCCTTGGGATAAAACCAAATTCAGTACTTACAAAGCTACCGCTTTTCAGAAAGTAGCTCGCCTTACTTCAATATGATCTTGGGTGACTGATACATCTAAGTATTAAGCTTTCTATATTAAAACCACATCACTGAATATTAAAATTTTCCTAGAATTTAAGTAGTGCCCAGAACAGTTCTGAATGATGACCGTCCTGAATTCCGTTACAGTGGAAGGCTGGGAAAGCCAGTCCAGACATGAATGTGCTGTCAATTTTCCTGCTTTACACTAAGATCAAGTAGCAGTTTCCCCTGACAACATGGAAGGCTTAATGAAATGATTTATTATTTCTTGTACTTGTGACCAAGAACTCTTGTCCTCCCTACCCCCAATTGTGAAGACTGGGAAACACAGCTGCCATAATGAAGGGCTAGGCTTCCCACTCCTATGGAGTGTTCCAAGGTCTTCTAGTCAACACTGATGAGCTAGCTCATGCTTGTAGGAAGCCTCACAAGGTCCATGTACACTTACTATCTACTCTATTTGCAAACAACCTTGTGGGGTAGAAAGTAACACTCCACTCCAGATGAGAAACTGGAGCCTCCGAGAAGTCACACAGCTGGAAGAGGGGGCTCGGAGTGTCCAACCCCAAACTACAAACTCACTGCTCTTCTGTTCAACATCCCTACTGGCCTCCCGGTAGTGAGAACAAAAGAAGACATGTAAGAAAGAAGACGGCATGGGAGGCTCCTCTGAGCTTCCATAACCGCACGTGGGAGAGGAAAGCTGAGAGCAGAGCGTGGGGCTCAACGTTTCTTGTCTGTTTATGCCCTTGAACACCTTCAGCCCTGAAGGGTGGGGCTTCCTAACAGACTTCTCCACACCCAATGGCTCCAAAATCTAATTAACCAACATTTGTGAAGTACCAGGAGGTCACGGGATACAGTATGTTGAGCAAGCATGTGTATGCACATGGCTGTATTACTAGCAATCAAACTTTTGTTTGACTTGCTAAAGGAAAAAGGGGCTGTGGAGAAAGCTAAGACAATGGATATTTGAAGAGCACAGCAAAATGGCAAAGTGGGAAGAATGCTGTGAGAAAAGCACGACCAACATCCCAACTGAAGATGTCACATATGCATTAAAAATCGAAGGGCATGTTCTGAGGCCTGCTCCGTGTACCTGCTTGAATTTGCATTAATTTCCTCATGGTCTTGAGTTCTTGGAGAATGGCCTGCAACGTCGACTGGCAGTTACAAGTACAGCAGTTTGATCCAACTGATGAATTCACCACTGGAAGTTCTCCTGAGCACGAAAGAAAAGAATGATATACTCCGAACAGCCAAAAATAAAAAAAAAAAAAGTAAAAGAGGGAAAAAGAAAAGATAGTATCTTGACAGGATTTTGAAGCACATGCACTTATTATGAAGCTGTGCCTACGGAAAATGTACCCAATAATTTCACAACCTAAATTTTGGGGTCTGACTTTATCTAATTATCTGGCTGAGGCCGAGCCTGCGTGCTCATGATGTGCCTGCACGGAAGGCCTCCCCACTGTCACACCAGTCATCTCAGATGACAATAGCAGAAAGACTCACTCTCAACAAGCTCCTGCTAGTTGGCACAAAAAACTAGCTCCGAGAACAGACTCCCCAAAAAATACTGCTCGCTGTGTGTAAGAGTTACATTAAGAATTAAGTGTCTACCTATTAGGAAATAGCTTTTATAGGAAGCATGATATTTCAAAAATGAAGAACTGTGAACAATGAAAACTTTCAGAATACAGTCTGGGTGTGGTGAGGCTGGGTGCGGAGGCACAGAGGAGCCAGCTACGGGAGGACCGATTTCACTGGATGCCCGAGAGGGGGCTGGTGGGCTGGCTTTTCTCAACTGCACTAAAAGAAATCCTACATCTTTTCTCCATTCCCACTTCTTACGTTTCCCTCACCGTGGCCTCTTTTTCACTGTTTAAATGTAATAAAATGATCCTATTCTGTTTCCCTTACATGCACCCAAACTCTTCCTATTGTCCTTAGAATAAAATGGGACAGGTGTCAACTTACTCTTGCCCTGGGGTTCCTTCCGTCCAGCACCACGCTCGGCCCTCCGGCCGGGAAGGAATCATGTCCGAGAAGCTACCACTGAGGTTTGCTCATAGGGGGGCAAGGGAAGTTCTGCACTTTAGTTTCAATTACACGCTTTATTACACATTAAATATAACTTCAGTCCTATAACATGCCTTATTAGGGATTACTACAGAAAAATTCACAACCATATGTTCCATAGCACAACCACAAAATACTTAGAGATTACCTAGTGCCTGGTGTAGTACAACTGTTTATATTCAAAATTGCTGCAAACTGGGATGTTGCAACTTTAAAATTGCCAAAAATTCCAATGAAATACCAGAGAAGTCATGGTTATGTATGATGCATGTCTACTGGAAATATACTGAGCAATAGTTATTTGGGGGAATTTATGTTCGTAACTTTTATTAACATTAATAACATTTTCCCAAGTACAGGTACCATCCTTGCTGTATCCTGGAAAACAGAACACTGTTCATCCAACTTACTGAAGTGTGGTTTCCTAATCTTACACACACCTGAGGGTTTTTTATTTCTCTTATTGTCTCTTCCTTGGTAGCAGAGTTAGCAGGGCTTAAACCCTAGTCACCATCCTAAGTACCAGCTTTGTCACTTTTAGAGGACAGAACCAACCCTTTTCAGCTAATTATAAATCATTTTCTAATTTTAAAGAGGACTGACTTTTTATTTTTATAGGGGAGTCTTTAAAGAGCCATCTCCTTCTAACCTGGAAGCCAGCCAGCATGTGAACTTGATACTGGCTTATGTAATATTGAGAGAAATAGACACCCGGCCGTCTCTGGAGTCCCTCACTGTTTCACCGCTGTCTCAGGGTGGCTTCTCACGCCTCTGAAATGGTTACTCCAAATTGTGGGTTAAAAAAATCTAAACAGTTCTATGTTTCTTAAAAGATATCATGAAATGAAAATGAAAAAAATCCTTAACTTTTCAAGGAAACCAAAATGCCTTCCTAGGTTTTCTTGTTCTCTTTGTGAGAGTCACCGATCTGCGCATCTACACGTAATGTACAGAACAAATAACATCCAGTATCTCTGGATGGAAAACTAACGTGACCGGAAGAAGCATCAAAGCTTTGAAAAAAAAACTGAAGTTGACTTTTTCTTTTGTTCATTTTGAATTTTTCCTTGACAAATTAGGAAATTTAAATGAAAGACACTTTAAAGAAATAGTTTTCAATGCAAATGAAGCAAGTTACAAAATGGGGATCATTTGTTCAGTACTAGAACAGGTGGCTGAAACCAGGGTGTGGGGGCTGGGATACGGGGTTACCAGCCTCGCTTTACTAATAGGACTCTGGTGATAACAAGAAAAGCCATGGAGCAAGCAAGAGGAAATATTAACAATGCACCATCTGACCAGGAAGCTTCATTCAATGAAAATAGGGAGCCCTAATGTTCAGCCTTTAGTGATGGTAACATTTGTATACAGGCAAATGACAGCTTCAACTTCTTTTTTTGTTTTTTGTAGAGACAAAGTCTCACTTTATCACCCTCGGTAGAGTGCCCTGGCCTTTCAGTCTCCTGACTAGCTGGGACTACAGGCGCCCACCACAATGATCGGCTATTTTTTTTGTTGCAGTTTGGCCAGGGTTGGGTTTGAACCCGCCACCCTCAGTAAATGGGGCCCTACCCACTCAGTCACAGGCACCACCCGACAGCGTCAACTTCTTAAAGAGTTGAAATCTCTACTAGGAAATCTTTACTGATAGTACTGAAAGCTCCCCGAGTCTTTCCTGATTCTCCATTGTCTTTTTTTTTTTTTTTTCTCTTTCTTCTCCCATTGTCTTTTTTAAAAAAACTCTTCCTTTTTCATTTATGTTTTCCCTGTCTTTTAAAAGAAGGTGAATAAGGGAGGGTTTAGGCTGGGTATGGTGGCTCACACCTATAATCCCAGCACTTGGGAACTCTGAGGCAGGAGCATCAATTGAGGCCAGGAGTTCAACATCAGCCTGGGCAACATAGCAAGATCCCATATATCTATAAAAAATAAAATAATTAGCTGAGTGTGGCTGTATGCACCTGTAGTCCCAGCTATTCAGGAGGCTGAGGCAGGAGGATCACTTGAGCCTAGCAAGTGGAGGCTGCAGTGAGCTGTGATCACTGCATCCAGTTTAGGTGACAGAATGAGACCCTGTGTCACAACCACACATACACAAATAGGGAAGGGTTTAATACATTGAACTCAAAGAACATATTGTATATTTAGAAATAAAACATGCCAGTACAACCCCCCATAAAGGCATTTGAATGTCTGATGACGATCCTACCATTGGAGCTTGCAGAGGCGTGGGGCTGGCTCTGGAAGGTTCTAGAACGGGTGCCGTACTGCCCTGAGAACTGCCCGCTTTGGGGCGGTAGCTCGTTCCATGAACCACGTGTGGACGGGTGGAGGTTTGGTGCGGTCTCAGCGGACGAGTTCAGACGTGGAGGCCAGACCAAGTCCATGTCCTGGGGCTCTTCTTTTAGTTTCTCTCCTTCTTTGCCAACCCGCTGGTATATCCTCCCAGCACTGTCATTTAGCAATCTTCTCATTCCTGTAATTTGTTTTTTAATTTCCATGCTTTCATCTCCTAATGGAAACAGAGCCAAAGTTAGCATTGTAAATTAGCAAAAGAGAAAAATAGTTCCCTACTTTCAAAAAAGAAAAAAGAAAGAAAAAAATCCACCTTTCTCTGGAAATGAGAAAGATTACTGATTCTATAAACTAAAATAATCCATAAAAGCAAAGTAGGAAAACTGGTTCTGGTGTGAAGAAACCATTTTCCCGGTGCATGTTGTGAAGAAACCAACCATTTTCCTGGTGCATGCCACCTTAATCTTGTCCTCTCATCATAAAAGAAGTTTCTTCAGTGTCTGTCAACAAGGGTGCACTTAACAATTCCCTTTTTAGAAGTAACTTCTGAGTGAGGATGTCATTAGAAAATAGGCTGAGACAGAAAACCAAGGAGGGGCCTGGGAGGCCAAACTCCTCTGCTCTGACCTGCCACAACCACCCCTTGTCATGGAAACCCTGCCTGGGTTGGTCTGCTCGCCTCGGCAGGTGGGTGAAGACGAGCAAGAAGGCACGGGATTCCCTGGGATTCAGGGCTTTTTGAGAATGGGCTGGGTGGCATACTGGCAGGGTGGCACATTGCTCTATCACCTCCAGAGAGAATGACCTAGGGACAGAGATGCACCAGCGTCCGTGTGGCAAGAAGAAGGGCTTTGTCTTCTCAGTGCTCTGACTCAATCACGTCAGCCCAGTGATGCCAAGAGGCCCTTGCCCACTCCAGGTGACTGGACGCAGGAGCACCAGACGGGCAGAATTGCAACCTCCCCACCGCACTCCTCCCAGGCCAAACCCACCCCCCTGGCCCTGCCCACACCAAACCCACCGCACCTCCTGCCCGGCTCTACTCGACCACTAGGAGAGGTAGGAGGCTACTCTGAACCCCACCTCACCTATACTGGCCGCTTTCTTTAAAACTCTTTTTCCTTTTTTTTTTTTAAACCAAGAATCTCTATACTGCATTGGGGGTACATAAATAATACTTAAAGATGAAAAACTGTACAGATATAAAACCTTTTCTATTAATAAACATTACTTAAAGGTGACTACAAAATTACATAGATACAGGAATATAAACGCACTCACGCAGTCACTCTACTAAATGCCTCAATTTAGACTATGAGAAAAAGAGAAAGCCACAGAATGTATCTATCAGGAAGAATAGCCTCTGAAAATAAATGCAGGACATTTAATATAATGATGTTTTAATGCACTCTGATCATAACGACCCAGAGTTCTGTACAGAACTGGTAACTGCACAATAACCTAGGTATTTTGTGTGATCTACTTATTTAGCTTATTAATTATACACATATTACAATACTAAACAGGAAAACTTATACACCACTTTATCTTTTTTTATAATTTTATTAACTCATAATTGTGTACATTAGTGCAATCATGGGGCACAATGTGCTGACTTCATATACAATCTGAAATATTTTGGTCGAACTGTTAAACATAGCCTTCATGGCGTTTTCTTAATCACTATATGATTAATCTATATTCTACATTT
>CAUYON010102545.1:0-13528 GCA_963573935.1 Arctocebus calabarensis | reverse complement strand
CCTGTGCTATAATTGGGTTTTAGCCTTCATATGAAAGCTATAAATTAGCTTCATATTAGGGCTGAGTACATTGGATACTTTTTCTTCCATTCTTGAGATACTTTGCTAAGAAGAATATGTTCCAGCTCCATCCATGTAGATAGACATCCCTGTTTTTTATTTACCATTTGCATAGAATATACTTTTATGCATTTATTTTAAATAACTTTATTTTATTTATTTATTTATTTATTTATTTAAGACAGAGCCTCAAGCTGTCACCCTGGATAGAGTGCTATGGCATCACAGCTCATAGCAACCTCCAATTCCTGGGCTCAAGCGAGTCACCTGCCTCTGCCTCCCAAGTAGCTGGGACTACAGGCACCTGCCACAACACCTGGCCATTTTTTGGTTATCCATCATTGTTTGGTGGGCCGCACCGCCAGCTCAGGTATACATGGCTGGTGCCTTAGTCCATTGAGCCACAGGCACCGAGCCTATGAATTTATTTTTAATCCCGTTATTTCAGCCTTGGTATGTCCTTAAATTTCAAATGACTCTCTTATAAATATCATATAATTGAGTCTTGTTTTTTTAGAATCCATTTAGCAAATTATGCCTTTTGATTGGTGAGTTTAATCTAGTAACATTTAATGTAGTTATGAATAGAAAGAATGTACTATTGTTATTTTGTCTATCTTGTAATTCTTTTGTTCCTTTTTTCCTCTCTTGCTGTCTTTGTGTTTTACCAGATTTTTTTTTAGCAGTATTGTATTTTGATTCCTTTCTCTTTTGTATTCTGTACCTTTTATAGATATTTTCTTTGAGGTTGCCAAGAAGCTAGGTAAAACTCAAAAGTAGTGTGTTTAAAAATGATAAAAACTTAACTTCAAGCACATACAAAAAAATTTTTATATTCACTTTTCTATCCCAGAAGGTATGTTGTTGATGTCACAATTTGCATCTTTTATATTGTGTATCCACTACTAAATTTTTGTAATTATAGTTATTCTCAATACTTGTATCTTTTAACTTTATACCACAATTAAAAGTGATTTATACACTATGCTTACAGAAGTATAACATTCTATATTTGTCTTATTTACCTGTACCAGTGAGTTTAATATTTTCATATGCTTCTGTATTGCTGTTTGTATTCTTTTATTTCAAATCATTTCAATCATTAACATTTATTGAAAGGAAAGTCTAATGATGAAGAATTCCCTCACCTTTTGTTGTTCTGGGAAAGTATTTGTCTCTCCTTCATTTTGAAGTGCTGGGTATAATATTCTTGGCTGACAGGTTAGTTTTTTCTTCTTTCATCATTCTTATCCTATTCTCTTCTGGCTTGCAAAGTTTCTGCTGAGAAATCCACTAATACTCTTAGAGAGGCTATCTTGTATGTGAAGAGTCACTTTTTTCTTTCTACTTTCAAAATTCTTTCACACTCTTTGTCTTTTGACAATTTGACTATAATGTCTTTTGGTTTATCTTTGTTTTAGTTCACTCCATTTGGGTCTTCTAAATTTGATGAATTTTTGTGTCCAAATATTTTCTGAAATTTGGGAAAATTTCAGGTGCTCTTTCTTTCTTTCTTTCTTTTTTTTTTTTGTAGAGACAGAGTCTCACTTTATTGTCCTCGGTAGAGTGCCATGATGTCACACAACTCACAGCAACCTCCAACTCCTGGGCTTAGGTCATTCTCTTGCCTCAGCTTCCTGAGTAGCTGGGACAACAGGCACCTGCCACAACACCCAGCTATTTTTTTTTGTTGCAGTTTGGCCAGGGCCAGACCCAAACCCGTCACCCTCAGTATTTGGGGTCAGCGCCCTACCCACTGAACCATAGGTGCCGCCCTACATGTTATTTCTTTAAATATTCTTTCTGCCCCTTTCTCTCTTTTTTTCCTGGAATTCCTATAGTACATAAGCTAGTTTGAGGGATGATATCTCACAAATTTCTTAGATTTTCTTTATTCTTTTATTTTTGTTCCTTTTGTTGCTTTAACTTGATAATTTCATATGACCAGTCTTCAAATTTGTTAAGTTTTCTTCTGCTTGATCAAGTCTGCAGCTGAAAAGATCTAATGAATTTTTTAGTTTAGATTGTATCCTTCAGCTCTATATTTTCTGTTTATTTTTGTGTGTGTGTTATTATTGTTTTTTTGTTGATGTGTGAGTTTTCTGATTTTATTTATTTGTCTATCTGTGCTATTTTTTTTAACTTACCAAGCTTCTTTAAGAGGGTTATTTTAAAGTAGTTATCAAGCAATTCACAGATATCTAATACTTTAAGGTCAATTACTACAGATTTATTTTGTTCTTCGTGTCATATTTCTCCAATTTTTTTTTTTGTAGCTTTGTGAATGTTTGAATAAATAACTACCTCTTCATTAATCAGTCAGCCTGGTTAGACATTCTGGAATCTTCTTAAACTTTTTCTAAGGATTTGCATGCTCTACTCCTATCTATTTCTCTTTAAGGAGAAGTTTTAGGATTGTACATCTTCTCTAAATCTTTAAGAACCATGTTGACCTCAGAAGGCTGTGCACCCCATTTCCTTAAGGCATTACAATAAAAAGCCAAAATATTGGATGCATGTTCCACTCTTCTCCCTGGCCTTCTGGGTGAGAAATCTCAGGGATATATCCCTTCTTCCAATCTCTCAGGGCCATACTGGCTGCAGTAAGTTTCCTACTCCAGCTTCTTTTTGTTGTTGTTGTTCTTAGTTGTTCTCAGATATTAAAACTGTGGTAGTTCTCTCAATGCTCAGTGAGGTGAAATAGAAACAGGTCCTTGAGTTGGAACCCTGAAAGTCTGGGAGAGCACACCTATCTCTCTCAAAAAGTCATTTGCTGAAGCAATCTTTCTTAGCATGGAGCTTTGCTTGCATGGGGGAGGAAGTGATGTGGGTAAAGCAGAATTGTTTATATTATTTCAATGTGCTACTCTTGATTCTGTGCTCATCTAGGTTGCTACAGATGCTTAAGTGAATTCTGAATTTCTCATGAAGATATTTTGGTTCATATACTCATTGTTAAATTGGTGTTTCTGTGGAAGGATGAGGGTTAGTACTTCAAATTCTACCATCTTGTTGATGTTCAAATCAATTGTACATTTCATTTTTTAAAGCTAGAACATAACTTTATAGGCAGCTCTTTTTGTGCTGTATGTTTAACATATAGTAATGACACAAATACTAATAAATGTATTTTAAGCATGAAAAAATAAATCATTGTTTCTTGAAACTGGTTTATTGGAATTCTATTTCATGAGGGGAGAAAAACTTTATCTGAATAGATATAGAAAACATTTGAATAAAATTACACAGTTTACTTTGCAACCATTTTACTCCATCTATAATAAACTAATGTACCTTGAATATCCCTCAAAATGAGAATGCAGTGCAACATTTTCCAAAATCCTCTTATCCCAGAATCCATACTTCTGTGGAGTATCCTATGAACTAAGGATGTTTAGAACAACTTTGGAAAACAATAGACTAGCAAAAGAAAGAAGTACCAGTAGTATCACTTATATTAATTTTTTTTTTGAGACAATCTCACTTTCTTGCCTCCAGTATAGTGTCATATCTCACAGCAAATTCAAATTTGGGGGCTCATGTGATCCTCTGGCATCAGCCTCCCAGGTAGCTGGGACTACAGGCACTTGACACAATGCCTGGCTATTTTTAGAGGTAGGGTCTTGTTGTATTTCAGGCTGGCCTCAAACTTGTGAGCTCAAGCAATCCACCCACCTTGGCCTCCCAGAGTGCTGGAATTACAGGCATGAGTCACCATGCCCAGCACTACTTATATTAATTTTTGCCATTATAAAGCATTTATATTGAATTTTCATATTATGTTTTTGCATAAGATAACAAAGTGACAGCAGAATAAATCATCTGCTACTTCTAATACATTGAATGTCTTCCACAGAAACTCTCAGTGGTAATAATCCTAAACATTTATTTAATGACAAACATGTCATGAAGATAAAATAAAATGAGAAGAAAAATAACACAGTTTCAAAAAAAATAATGGGTACATTAAAGTTAGTCACTCGCTGAGGGGTAGATAAGTCAGCAGCATGTTACAGTCAGAAATAATGAGGCATCAGAAAATTGAAGGGACACTCAAACACTTGCTTAATTTGGGTAATGATGATTATCTATTCGAAGAATGCTCTGTGTCTACCTTAGCTATAAAGCTGTATTTAGTAGTGAAAAATATATTCATAAAACTAAATTGAAGTTCAGTTTTGTTTTGATAACATTACCAGTTTAATTAACAAGTGCATAAATGATTAAATTATGGGTAGCATATTTTAAATGAAGATAGCTATCCTAAATGTTCAAGAAATAAACACAATTTATGCTTATTTAGAATTGGCAGAAAAAATTCAAAACTGGACGGTTTCCTTGCATAAAACTTTATCTCCACTCAAGGTGAAAACAGAATTCTTCCCTGGGGTTAGGAATAACAAGGATGAATGAAATCTTCAGATAATTCAAAAGCTTAATTTAGTTCACAGTTCCAATTTCCTCCTCTCGTAAATTATATCGCTGCTGCTAAAAAGTAGAAACATGACTAATTCAGTTTAGTTATTTTTCCAACTCCTGCTCACACATTAATTTAATGAGCAATGAAAGTCCATAAAGCAGAGCACAGGAGAGAGAAGAGAATAAAAAAGAACATCAGGAAAAAAAGTAGACTGACTGGGTAATCATTCCCTGAATTAATCAAGATGGCACTGGCAAAACTGGAATTCAAAACAATACTGAAGAATGAAAAGACTTTGTTAATGGCATTGCTAAAATACTTACTAAAAGAGTGTTCACTTTTATTCACAGATGCTGGCTTCTTGGGAAATGTGCATACACCTTACTTGAAGGAAGTGAAGCAACCAGTATAAGCAACTGGTTTATACATTGTTAGTGTCAATATAGCACGGTAGGACTTTTGGACTGTTTCCTATCTTGAGCAAAAGAGGTTGGAGGATTTCAGAAGAATATTTTGTCCTCATACTGCCAAGCACAGAGGAGGTCCATAGCAATTGTCAATACAGAGATGAAAGAATAGCAAAATGAATGACAGAAAGAGGGAGGTCCCCTTTGATATTAACCTAACTCTTATTGTATGCCCTGGTTGTGCTATTGTGCCTAACTACTTAACTTTGTGAACTGTCAACTACCTCTTTCCCTCTAGGACTGGGATCTTTTTCCTATCCCTTTTCTGCTTTGTTCCCTATTGATGGAATTCCCTGATGCCAATTGCCTCCCCAACCAACTAGCTTGTAAATTCTGCTTACTCTTGGGTCCTCCATTGCACTCCTTTTACTATAATCCTGCCTGACCACCATGTGGAGAGCCAATCAAATTCACAGCTACCCATCTCCTGAACACCTGTGTGTTGTCCTGTCCACTTGCTCCATGTTGGCTCTGGCACCTCGGTTCATCTCACTGTCCCCAGTTTCTCAGCCCCACCACTCCAGAGTTATACAGGTTGCCTGAAGGTATGTCTATAACGTGAATCTATTTAAACAACTAGATATTTTTAAAAAACTATTGTCTGCACAAATACCATCAGCATGTAAACAAGTCTGTGGACGTACTTATAGTCCTTGAGAAGACTCCTGACATAAAGCCAGGCCATATAACCCCTGGAGGAGCTCTATGTAATTACAGGTTCCCAGAGTCTCTAGCTCCAGATCTCTGGGGTGAAGATTCCCATGCACAGGCAGCTTCAGGAACCACAGAGCTATGTGCTGTATTCTTTGCACTGAATAGGCTTCTGAACACCAGCTGTGATTCATCTGATCAAAGCAGCTTGGATAGCTATGCTGTAGTTTCTCTTCTTCTTACTTCAGACAGCCTGTTACCTCTTAGACTTTTGGAAGATTTTTAAGAAGAATCCAACTCTTGAATGTAAAATAGTAGAAAACAGTATGAAGGTTCTTAAAATCATTAAAAATACCACCATATGATCCACAAGTCCACTTCTGAGTGTAAAATATCCTAAAGAAATAAAAGGAGCATCTCGAAGATATATTTTTACACTCATGTTCATAAAACTTTATTTGTAATAGCCAAGAATGGAAGCCATTCAATGATAAATGGATAAACAAAATGTGGCACACACACACACATATATATTTAATGAAATATTATTCATTCTTTCAAAAGAAGGAAATTGTGACACACGCTACAATATGAATGACCCTTGAGCACATTATGCTAAGTGAAATAAACTATCATAAAAAGACATACACTGTATAATTTCACATGTGTGGTACTTATAATAGATTCACAGAACTCGAATTAAGCGTTGTGGTTAGGAGGGGCTAAAAAGAATGGAGAATTATTATTTAATGTTAATGTTGTTTAAAGTTTCAGTTTTTCAAGATGAAAAGCGTTCCAAAGGTTGATAATGGTGATGGTTACATAGCAATATGAATGCACTTAACACCACTGGACTGTACACTTAAAATAGTTGAGATGGTAAATTTTCTGTTGTGTGTGTTTTGCCATAATTAATAGAATTTTTAAAAATTATGCTGCTTGTCCAAAGATATGAGAGAGAGAGAGAGAATATCTCACTTTCTTGGTCTTTGGTTCCTACTTCCAAGATGCTGTGTTGGAATACATACAAATTGCAAAGTTGAGATGAACTTTCTTAAGCTAGAAGAACAATACTTTTGTCAGATCTTGCTCAAGTAGTATGACATTCAGTTAGTATCGCTGAGAAACCACCGTATTCCAGGTAGTATATTAAGTACTGTTGGCAGGGTATTGAGAGGGATAAGGGAGTTGAAGGCTGTATAAGGCAAAATCTTAGGCACAGAAAAATTTAAAATCTACTTTAAGGGTTACAGTGCATACATGGGTAACTACACTTAGTCTTGGAATCTATAGGAAAGTGAAAATTACATGTCATGGGAGCATATAGAAAGGAAGAGGTCATGGTCAGTTTGGAAGCTAAGAGCGGCTTAATGGAAGAGGTGACAGCTGATCTGAGTCTTATAGGCTGGAGAAGACATCAGCAGGCAGAGATGCTTGTTGGCCATTCAAATACAGAGAGCAGCAAAATGTCTACAGCATAAGGGAGATGTAGTAACCTTCTAAAGATAGACAGGCAAGGTGGGTTGGATCCATTTGTCTTCATTTGAGGCAATAAGAAAAAAACAAAAATGGTCATAGTAATTACAAAAATAGAGCTCTTCTAAAGAAAGATTTTAGATGTCATCTGCAATGGTATCTTAGAATGGGTTTGAGAATGTAGGTAGGGTATCAGCCAGGAAATGATTACAAAGATGTAGGGAAATTAATGACCACATGGAATAGAACATGAGAGGCACGAGGGAGAACGTGGAGCAGCGAGAGCACCCCCCCCAGACGTGGGAGGCATGTTCTAACTGTCTTCCTAGCCTCTTCTTTGTACAATCATGGAAGGTCATTTGAAATTTCAGAGCTTTATTTTTCTCAACTTTAAAAGTTGGAATAATTTTAATGGCAATTTTTAGCAGCAAGTGTGCCAGGATTCTGACTTGAACTTATGATTTTGGATACCCATCCCAAGAGACCCTAAATCACAGGAGGAGCTATGAACCATTCCTAAAAGACTCTTATCTCATTTCCCTGGGTACAGTAAACATGCTATCTCTTGTCACAATTGTGCTGACATAAGGACATGACAGATGAAAGCATACAAAGAGAACAGGCCTTTGCAGCTGGGAGTCCCAGATGTGGCCCTCTCCAACACTTGCGCTGTGCTTTTTCTCCCATAGGAAGTTAATGGCACTGAGACTGACCTGACCGCATTTATTTGTGTGTCCCCAGAGAATCTATCTGTCTTCTGCAATGCTCTCCACGTCCACGCCATGCTTGTGAGGTGAACTGGACTTGCCATTGGTCTGGCAAGAGAGCAGCTCCAGGGAAGGGGAGCAGCTGAGCTTGTGAGGGTGTACATCTTTTTTTATGGTTCCCTGACTGTTGGCCTGAATGACGGCATCACCATCACTCTGCCAATCCCAGCAGCAGGTGCAGGACATTGTTCATGTCGCCCAGCTCGGCAACAATAAAATCAGGGCCAGGAAAATGGCAGCTGTTCAACTGAGCATGGTAGTGGTGTGGGATTGTTTCTAGATAGCTTTGCAGCTGACATCAGGCACAAATCATTATTGTTTATGAAGATTCCTTCTCCTGTCATTTAGCCTTCCCCTGTTGAATGAAAAGATTAAAGAGCCATATGAACACAGTATTTGGTTTGGCACTGTTCCTACCCGTAGTCTAGAACTTTAAGAAATACAAAGCTGGCTAATTTATGGCGTGCCCTGGTGCTTTTAAGCTCTACTGTTAATGAACTAGATTCAACCAGTGACTAAAGAAGAAGGCCCTCCTGGTCCTCAAATCCCTTTCTCTCCAATGACAGTTAATACTTTACCTTTTCTCACTGTTAATTAAAGTACTGATATAACTTATTACTTTTCTCAACTAAGTAAACATTCACATCTATTCCAGTTCATCAAAAAATATCATTCTTACCAGATCTCAATCAAAACTAAGTTTATTTCAGCTATTCTTAAGATCTCTTTCAGAGTATTAGTCTTAGAAGGTTGTGGAATTTGCAGTTTGGGTTAAAGAGTATCTGCTGTACAATAAATTCCAAAAGACCAGAGAATTATTTTTAATTTTGTTTACTGATAACTACAACTGGCTCTGACACACAGTAGATGCCCAATCATTATGCGTCAGATGAATAAAATAGATGGAAAAATTAGCAAGGGTGTGCTGAAGTGGCCATTCATGCAATTTGGCAAAAAAGTCATATCTTTTGATGCAAGAATTTCATTTTTAGGAATTTGTCCTTAAAAAATAATATTGGAAAGCAACAAGTGTTAACAGGCACTATCTCTGTGTAATTAAGATGTGTTTTTTACTCTTCTGTGTATTCTTTATACTTCTTTATACTTCCTGCAGATGAGGATTTCTGTATATATTGGTAATAGACCTTCATAGCAATACGATTGCAGGAGAGAAATCTTTAGGAATTTGTTAATACCTCTACACTAAACTCTTTGTTTAGAATTTGCTCTTTCTCACAGACATAACATTCTTTATTAGCATTCATCATTGTGGTCCAGGAAAAGCTTGTTTTGAAGGAAAACTCCCAAGAGACCTTAATAACTATTAGCTGGTGATGATAATGTAGAAAAGCCAAGGGAAGTGCAGAGAGTTTGTGATAACATTTGTATCTAGGGACATCTTTACTGGCAGCCATGTAGATGCAGAGTTGGGAATGGGGCTTGGCATATGTCTGCATACATTGTGTCTAAAGATAGCAATGTCTATATGTATGCATATATAAAATAATACCCAAAGTGTCCTAATTTCCATGGTTCCTAATGTTTCTTAGCCACTTACATTCTAAACTGAATTATACATGCATAAGACATAAAACTATACATATAGTGATTCATTCTGCCCCAAATGATTTTTATTGTATTTTAAAAATATTTACTGAATTTAATATTAGTGTATTGATTTAAGTTATATTTCTTCCCAGCATCCAGAAATACAGATCCAGAAGGAATATTTTCATTAGTGCATGTTTAGCAATTTTTGGGTAGATTAATATAAAATGTATATATCAATTTGAAGAACATCTTAAACTTTATGTTAAGTGAAATTTATATAATACAGAAAATGTTGCAGCAGATGAAATGCCTTCAATACAATAGTTTTTAGTGGGATATAAAACCACCTAAAATCCTTAGCAGAAGTACACAGATCTCCAGAAAAGGGATAACTGGTACGTGATAAATTAGCATACCAGTCTATGCACAGACATTTCAGAAAGGATAGAGAGGATCATAGTCTTAGAGGCTAAAATATAAATGCTCTTTACCATTGTGAAGAATCAAAGCACTAGGCATCGCAGGCTGTAATGTAATGCAATCAGCAGGGTAACCCAAGGAGGAAACTTGTGGAAAGCTAGTATAATTGAAGATCACTAAAGACTCAAATGTGACTACTGGGAAAGTGTATGGTGAATAAGCAGGATCCTGTCTGTACAACCTCTCCAGGAAAGAGAGGGAGGATGTGGAAATCACTAAGGACAGAGCACCAGGTGGAGTGCCCGTGCATCTGAAAGCAAGGTCTGAGAAAAGATGTGGCATGAAAGCAAACAGGTGCAGTAATTGAGGACTCAACTCAAACAAAACAAAAAAGCACTTAAGGCTTCTCGGACTACCAATATCTTTTAGGCAGCTAAGCACCACCTAAAAAATCAGTGCATGATTTCATCTGTATAAAACTGTGCAAATCTTTGCTGGCAGTGGGAAATGAGGATTACCCAGTAAATACTAAGATTTTTTACTTTTATCTTATCCCTGAAGAAAATGGGAGAACTTTTAAATTTCAAAGCAATGTACCTCAGTCTAAATAATCAATTACTGATTACATCAGAAAACACTGGAGCTCCAGATGGATTAAAGAATTAAATGTTAAAAATAAATAAATGAATATACAGGTGAATATTTTTGTGATCTTATTTTTTAAGTTTTGTTTTTTTTGAGACAGAGTCTCACTACGTTGCCCTCGGTAAGGTGCTGTGGTGTCACAGCTCACAGCAACCTCCAACTCTTGAGCTTAAGAGATTCTCTTGCCTCAGCCTCCCAAGTAGCTGGGACTACAGGTGCCCACCACAATGCCTGGCTATTTTTTGTTGCAGTTGTCATTGTTGTTTAGCTGGCCCGGGCCAGGTTCGAACCCACCAGCTTCGGTGTATGTGGTTGGTGCCATAACCACTGTGTTATGGGCACCGAGCCTATTTTTGTGACCTTGAAATGGGAAGTTGCTTCCTGTACTGGGTAAGGAGGGTATCCTATGGAAATTCACACGCATTCATTAGGTATGAGTGTGACCTTATTTGGTCTTTGAAGATGTAATTAAGTTATGCTCAGGTCATATTGGACTAAGTTGAATTCTAATTCCAATCCATGTGACTGGTATCCTTATAAGAAGAGAGAATTTTGGACCAAATTATAATATATATAAATTATAATATATATTATAATAGAGAAGACCATGTAAAAATGGAAGCAGAGGTTGGAGTGATGCCTTTATAATCAAAGGAGTGAGAAAGATTGCCATCAACTAACCACCAAACGGTAGGATAAAACATGGAAGAGTTTCTTCCTCAGAGCCTCCAGAAAGAACCAGTCCTGCTGGTACCTTAATTTTGAACTTCTTTCCTGTAGACCTATGGGAAAATAAATCTCTGTTATTTTAAGCCATCTAGTCTGTGGTGATGTGTTATACTGGTCACAGTAAACTAAAATACACTTCCTAAGTGCAAAAGGAAAAGAAAAATGCACACACAGATTGGTTATTTGATTTAATAAAATTTAAATTTCTATTTGTAAAAAGAGAAACGTATACACAAAATCCAAAACAAAGAGCTGAGGGGAATATTTGAGCCATTTATGTCAGTCATAGGATTAATCTCTTTATTACATAAAGAGCCCATAAATAACAATTTAACACCCATCTGGAAGTTATGGCAAAGATATAAATAATCGATTTGTGAAAGAAGAAACAAAAATGTTTAATAAATATATAAAGTGCCTTCCATATTCTTAACAAGCAAATAAAAGATAAACTATTTTTACTTATCAAAATTACAAATAATAACAGCGAAAATGCATTTGGCATTGCTTTATGTACTACTGACTCATTTAATACCCATAACACTCCTATGAGGAGATAGGGTGTCAGGTAATATTATCTTCATTTTATTAACAAGGAAACTGAAGTCATGTATTAATAGCACAAATATAAGGTTATATAATCTTCATGTTATAAATGAGGAAACCGAGGCACAAAATTAGCAAGGGTGTACTGAAGTGGCCATTCATGCAATTTGGCAAAATAATCATATCTTTTGACACAAGAATTTCATTTTTGGGAATTTGTCTTTAAAAAATAATATTGGAAAGAAACAAGTGTTAACAGGCACTATCTCTGTGTGATTAAGATGCATTTTTTACTCTTCTGTGTATTCTTTACACTCTCTGCATTACTTTTTGGTTTTAAATTTTCAGCATGTAGATTACAAATAGAATCCCTAGAGTTTGGCAGTGTACAGCTTGGTGATCCTGCAGATGAGAATTTCTGTATATAATTGACAATTTTTCTTGTGTTACTAAGAGATCAGACAGGTCATGTTAAAATTTTTTAATGTTATTCATATTTATCTTAGGTAAGTATCTGGTAAATATTTTCTTCACCATTTTTTAGTTGAAAAAACAAGGCATACATGGTCTACCTTACCTAAAATTCAAAAACTGAATTTGAATTTCTGGCCTGCAGTCTTATTGCTATGACGGCCTGGAGTGGCCTGGTTCTTTTAAGAGTATATGTGCACAAGGTATACTTTAGCATACATATCCCTTTATAATGTTATTTCTTTTTTAAATATAACTTTTATTTATTTTATTTTGAGACAGAGTCTACTGTGTCACCCTAGGTAGAGTGCTATGGCATTGCAGCTCACAGCAACCTCCAACTCTTGGGCTTAAGTGATCCTCTTGCCTCAGCCTCCCAATGTAATCTTATTTCTTTATGTTTACTTTCACTATGCTTCTTCCCTTGTTTATTTTAAATTTATTTTAGGTTAGCATATCATATGCATCTTTATAGGCCTCTTTAAATCTTTTCTTTGAACTACAGCAGAGTATAAATAAGATGTTATATTAATTTTTTTAAACTTTAACTCATTAACAAAACAGTGAGGAAGAAAAGAGAAGCCACTTTTTTATACACAGACTGGTCTAAAAACCTAGGAACAAAATAAAATATAAGCTGGTAAATAAAATAAAATGGAAAGTAGCATTAATGACTTTTAGATAAAAGTAAAGTGCATGTTTTAAGTTAAGTGATCACCAAGCACCAATGACAGCAGAATTCTGTTATATTTTGAGTACCACTCTGCTCTAAGCCCTCTTAAATCTGGGTCCCCAGAGTGGCTCTTCTCTTTTAACAGCTACACTTTGGAGACAGGTGACGGTGTGCTCAATCTCCATGGCTAAATGTTTGATTTATTATCAATTTGGGAATATTCTGTGTATGAAGTCCTAAAAAGGAACAAATGAAAAAAATGACCCTTGGAATGCAGTAAAATCTGGGAGTAAGAGTTCAGGAGAAATTAAATATTCCCTGACAGTTACTAAAAACAAATAAAAGTCAAAAAACCATAAATGCACTTAGAAAAGTTCAAAAAGTAGAGTTTCACATGTCTGGAGAGCAAATAAATTATTTTATTTAATATGGACTCTATCAGGTGACTCTCGGTATAATATACAATGTTATGCTTGATAATAACAAACAAACAAACAAACAAACAAAAAGCCCAGAGAGAGGGAAGGAGTAAGGGGGGTGGGGTCTTGGGGTCTTGGTGTGTGCCACACCTTTTGGGGGCAAAACACGATTGTAAGAGGGTCTTTTCCTAACAAATGCAACCAGTGTAACATGGTTTCTTGTACCCTCAATG
>CAUYON010102544.1:0-21449 GCA_963573935.1 Arctocebus calabarensis | reverse complement strand
TAACAATTTCTTCCTTTATCTCTTCCTGAATCCAACTATCCAGCATAAGTTTGTTTAATTTCCAAATCCTTATCTGGGGCTGAACGTTTTTGTTGGAGTTGAGTTCCACCTTTACTGCCTTGTGTTCTGAGAAGCTATAAGGCCCAATTGCTATTCTTTTAATTTTGCTGAGGTTTGATTTGTATCCTAGGATGTGGTCAATTTTGGAGTACATACTGGGTGGATTTCCCTCAGCTCACAGGTTCAAAACCAGCCTAAGCCAGAGCAAGACCTTGACTCTAAAAATAGCTGGGCATTGTGGTGAGAGCCTGTAGTCCACGCTACTTGGGAGGCTGAGGCAAGAGAATTCCTTAAGCCCAAGAGTTTGGGGTTGCTGTGAGCTTTGATGACGTGCACTCTACTGAGGGCCAAAACGCAAGACTCTGTCTCAAAAAAAAAGGCTAGGCACCTGTAGCTCAAGTGGCTAAGGCACCAGTCACATACACCAGAGCTGGCAGGTTCAAATACAGCCTGGGCCTGCCAAACAATGACAATTACAACCAAAAAATAGCCCGGTGTTGTGGCAGTCGCCTATAATCCCAGCTACTTGGAAGGCTGAGGCAAGAGAATTGCTTAAGCCCAAGAGTTGGAGGTTGCTATGAGCTGTAACGCCACAGCACTCTACCCAGGATAACAGCTTGAGGCTCTGTCTCAAAAAATAATAATAATAAAAAAAATAAATAAATGCGGCTCGGCGCCTGTGGCTCAACGGGCTAAGGTGCCAGCCACGTACACCTGAGCTGGCGGGTTTGAATCCAGCCCCGGCCTGCCAAACAACAATGATGGCTGCAACCAAAAAATTGCCGGGCGTTGTGGCAGGCACCTGTAGTCCCAGGTACTTGGGAGGCAGAGGCAGGAGACTCACTTGAGCCCAGTAATTGGAGGTTGCTGTGAGCTGTGATGCTATCCAGGGTGACAGCTTGAGGCTCTGTCTCAAAAAAAAAAAATGTATATTCCTTAACTTTGAGATGGTGTGTTCTGTATATGACTATTAATTTCATTTGTTCTAGGGTCACATTTAAGTTCTTTCTATCTTTGTTTAATTTCTGTTTAGAGGATCTATCCAGTTTTGCCAGTTTTGCCAGTTTTCCCAGTCGTCCCCGACTATTATGGCGTTATGGGATATCATATTGCTCAGATCCATCAAAATCTGTTTCATAAATCTGGGAGCATTTAAGTTGGGTGCATAAATATTTAGAATTGAAATGTCTTCTTGTTGAAATATTCCTTTGACCAGTATAAAGTGTCCATCTTTGTCTTTCTTAACTATGGTTGCTTTAAATCCACTTTTATCTGAATATAAGAATGCAACCCCTCCTTTGTTTTGATTTGCTTGAAATACTGTTTTCCATCCTTTAACCCCAAGTCTTGGTTTTCCTTCAAGGCTGGGTGTGTCTCCTAGAGACAGATATGGTTGGCTTATGCTTTTTAAACCAATCATTCAGCTCGTGCCTCTTCAGTGGTGAATTCAGTCCATTGACAATTATTGAGAGAATTGATAAGTGTGGTGGAGTTCTATTGATCTTATTTTGTGAAAGCCCATTGTATAGTTCTATCATTTGTGCCATTGCAGAAACTATGTTTTGACCTTTAGTTTCTGGGTGTTTACTTTGCTGGTGGTCCATTGTGGTGGTCAGGGTGGAGAATAGGTCTAAGTATTTCCTGTAGAGCTGATATTATTGTGGTGAATTTCCACAGAGCTCATTATGTCTGCAAAAGATTTGATATCTCTATCAATTTTGAAGCTTAGTTTAGCAGGATACAAAATTCTGGGCTGAAAATTGTTTTTTTGTTTTCTGGTTTTTTTTTTCTTTTGAGACAGAGCCTCAAGCTGTCACCCTGGAGAGAGTGCTGTGGCATCACAGCTCACAGCAACCTCCAATTCTTGGGCTCAAGCGAGTCTCCTGCCTCCGCCTCCCAAGGAGCTGGGACTACAGGTGCCCACCACAACGCCCAGACACCAGACATTTTTTGGTTGCAGCCATCATTGTTGATTGGCGGGCCCCGGCTGGATTCAAACCCACCAGCTGAGGTGTACGTGGCTGGCGCCTTAGCACCCTGAGCCACAGGGGCCAAGCCTGAAAATTGTTTTGTTTAAGAATTTTGAAGGTGGACGACCATGTTCTTCTGGCTTGGAAGGTTTTAGTTGAAAAGTCTGCTGTCATCCTAATGGCTCTGCCTCTGTAGGTCAGTTGGGGCTTACTCCTGGGGGCTTGCAGAATTTTTGCTTTCATCTTGACTTTGGACAGGTTCATTACAATGTGTATTGGAGAGGCTTTGTTTGAGTTGAGATGACCCAGGGTTTGATATCCACTTGAAAGGAGTGTGTTGGGATCTTCAATAAAACTTCAGAAGTTTTCCTTTATGATGGTTTCCAGTAGAGCTTCCATTCCTTTGGGACAATCTTCTTACCCTTGGGGAATCCCTATTATGAATATATTTGAACACTTCATGGAGTCTCATGTTTCTCTAAGTACCTGTTCTGCTTTCTCTCTCTCTTTTTCTGCCTCTTTATCTACCTGGGTTAACTCAAAAACTTTTTTTTTTTTTGAGAGAGAGTCTCACTATGTCACCCTTAGTAGAGTGTCATGGCGTCACAGCTCACAGCAAACTCAAACTCTTGGGCTTAAGCAATTCTCTTGCTTCAGCCTCCCAAGTAGCTGGGACTACAGGCACCCACCACAATGCCCAGCTATTTTTTGGTTGCAATTGTCATTGTTATTTAGCTGGCCTCGGCCAAGTTCAAACCCACCAGCCTTGGCATATGTGGCTGGTGCGGTAACCACTATGCTATGGGAACTGAGCCTAACTTGAAAACTTTATCCTGTAGGTCTGAGGTTCTTTCTTCTCCATGGTGTAACCTATTCTTTTTTTGTGTGTGTTTGGAGTTTTTGGCTGGGGCTTGGTTTCAACCCGCCACCTCCAGCATATGAGGCCGGCCCCCTACTCCTTTAAGCCACAGGCACCACCTGGTATAACCTATTTTTGATACTTTTTTTTTTTTAAGACAAAATCTCACTATGTTGCCCTCGGTACAGTGCCATGGTGTAACAGCTCACAGCAACCTCAAACTCTTGGGCTTAAGAATTCTCTTGCCTCAGCCTCCCATGTAGCTGGGCCCGCAGGGACCTGCCACAACACCCAGCTATTTTGTTGTTGTAGTTGCATTGTCATTGTTGGTTAGCTGGTCTGGGCTGGGCTCAAACCCACCACCTTCAGTGTATGTGCCTAGTGCCATAACCACTGTGCTATGGGTGCCAAGCCCTTTCTACTGCATTTTTACATGCCCTGATTGTCTCCTTCATTTCCTTAAGCTCTGCCATATCCTTCCTATATTCTACATATCTCTCATTTGACTTTTGGTTTTGTTTTCCCATTTTCTCTTCAATTGTTTTTATTGTCTTTATCGTCCATATTTTAAATTCATTTTCTGTCAAGTCCATTATTTATTTATTTATTTTTTGCAGTTTTTTTGGCTGGGGCTGGGCTTGAACCCACCACCTCCAGCATTTGGGGCCAGTGCCCTACTCCTTTGAGCCCCAGGCACCACCCAAGTCCATGAATTCTTTATAGGTGGAGTCTTCTGCAGTAGCTGCCTCATGGTCCCTTGGGAGAGTCCCTCTTTTCTGGTTTTTCATGTTGCCTGAATTTTTCTGTTGGTTTCTCCTCATGTCTTCTTTCTTCTTGTTCACCTCCTGGTCCTCTTTTTTTACTTCTCACTGCCTCTTTTGTTTTAAACAGAAATCCAGGCTGTTGGTGACAGTATGTCTCAATGTGTTGCCAGGACACCAGGTGGTGCTGTGGTACTTTTAGAAGGCAGAGCACAACCAGAAACCTCTATGGTCCTTAATTCCAAACTTAGTTACCTTATGTGATCCCTGAGTGTTTCCTTAGCATTCAGACCCTGCTGGGTTGGGATCTTAAAGCTCACAAGAATCCTTCAGGGGGAGGTCTCACAGTGCCCTCTTACTCAGTTCCTGTGGGGTGTGGGAGTCACTTATCCTGTCCGAAGAGTGGAGCTCTGATCCCAGCAGGCAGAATTAAGCCAGCTGTGCTTTAGGCCGCTGCTAAGACCTCCTCATGACCTTCCCACAATGGCAGCACCCTGGCTGCTGAGACCTTCTCAGTATGGCTGCCTCACCAGTTACCAAACCTATGGCACATCTTCCAAGCTTTCCACTCAATGCATAGCTTCCTCTAATAACTGAAAACTCCGTAAAAGCTTCCTCCTGTCCCAGACCTCCATGTGGGGGCTGGCAGATCCCAGTCAGTTGCAATTACTTGCCTAATTCATCAGGTTTCCACCATTCCAGATCACTGTATCTAGCTCAGCACCTCCTTGCTGGGCTTCCTAAGCTATGATTCTAGGTAAGGTCTCAGCACTAGGTATGGCTGAGTTCTCTGTTTTTCCCCAGTTGGTCTAGGAAAGCTCAGTTGAATGATCCTTCTGGTCCACCACCTTGCTCTACCCCCACCCCCTTTTGTTGAGACAGAGTCTCACTTTGTTGCTCTTGGTAGAGAACTGTGGAGTCCACAGCAACCTCAAATTCTTGGGCCTAAATGATTCTCTTGCCTCAGCCTCCTGAGTCTGGGACTATAGGTGCCCACCACAACCTGGCTATTTTTAGAGATGGGGTCATGCTCTGGCTCAGACTGGTCTCACACTCTTGAGCTTGGGCAGTCCATCTGCCTCGGCCTCCCAGAGTATTGGAATTGCCAGTGTAAGCCACTGCACTCAGGCCAATATCATCTAATGTTTTTAACATTCTTTTAATGCTAGGTAATTTTGTTAAAGTCACTGTTCAAGGACTTACATGCTTTAAAACAAGTATTTATTCAAATTTTTTCAAAAAAAGTTTGAATAAATACTTGAAATACAATCATTTTAAAAGTTCTGAAATAATAAGACTGCTGTAATTCAGCCATAGCATTTCTCCAATCTGTAATCTTCTGATAACTCCTGTCATTAAAATACATTATTCTTTCCTGCTGAAAGAGAGATATTTTAGAAATGTTCCTTCCCCCCATTACTTTCTTTTTTGTAAAGAAAACATGTTATCCATTGGGGAAAAACCATTAGAATAAGCATGACAGTTTCAGTCGTTCCTCTGTCTACTAGGGAAGCCCCATAACAGTCCCTTCCTCTTCTGCCAAGAGACGTCAACCACCATCCTATATAATGTTCTTCTGTCTGCGCAGATGACCCCAGATATGCATCTCTGGGCTCGGCCTGTGACCATTTTATTATCCGGCTCCTAAGAGTCTTTCTGATGGCTTCATTTGGACAGGCGCTGATACCTCACAGAGCAGTTCAAAAGGACAGTGCCCATGGTCTCTGGCTTTCAAGTCTTTTGTTCTGTGTTGTTTAGAGGGAATGATTAGCTTCCTGGCTTCTTTTATTTTTCCTAATACACATTATTACTATTTTTGTTATCAAAACTTAAAGCTTAAATTTTTAACAATGTTTTTCTCTTTGAAAAATCTATGCTACTGGGTGATGCCTGTGGCTCAAGGAGTCGGGCGTGAGCCCCATATAACAGGGGTGGCGGGTTTGAGCCTGGCCCTGGCCAAAACTGCAAACAAACAAACAAACAAACAAAAATCTATGCTACTTTCTATTGTTTCCTGAATAGTATTTAGATTTAGTAGATTTATCCTCTCTTCCAAGAGCTTTATTACTTATTATTACTGGAAAAAATCCTTCCATTTAACTCTCTCAGAATGCTGATATGCCTGCAGATTTTGCCACTAACCTCAAGCCTTAAGCAAAGGATATGTCATTCTCACATTACCTCACATTTACACTTGCACACATATTATAGGTTAAATTCTGTTTTTAAAAGTTATTTCAATATTTTGTTATTCATTCTTCTTTACCCAATATTAATTAATTCTATAATTATTTTGACCTTCCTGGACCAGACACCATAATATCACATTACAGAGGAGAGACCTGCCCTATGCCTTTATGGACCTAACAGTTCAGTAAAAAAGAAAATTCCATGTGCATTTAAATCATTAAAATTTTAAAAACCCCTTGTAGTCATTCCATTACCTCATTACCTTTTTTTTTTCACCAAAATATAACAGAGGGACATGAGTTTCATGCACGTGACTTTTGTTGCTGTTCTTTCTTTGCTTAATTTCCCTTTCATTGGGAAGACTGGCTAATTCTTTCTTCCCAGACAGAAATAACCACCAGCAGAGGTTGCTCGAACGCAGGCTTTAGGAGCCTCTAAAGCAGAGTGACTGGGACTCTGCATCCTCCTGGCTGCTCTCTGGTGGCCAAGGGCAGGCACTACAGGAAAGACACATTTGCAAGACACATTTCACAAAGCAGGGAGAATCCTTGTGTCCATTCTGCAGGGTATCTCATGAATACTCCTTAAGAAAGGAGACAAACAACTGAGGTGAACTCATCCTCTGTTTTTGGATGCTAATGTGAAAGGAAAGTAGAAAGATGTTTCTTTCTTTTTGTAGCTACCAAAGTGCCCAATCTTGCTCAGTTCTGAAGAATATTATAAGAAATTTCACTTAAATGAGAAAGCCAAGGGGAACAATTGATGTGGGCTTAATTTTATTTTTTAGAAGAAAATTTTTAGAAATAAGAGAAAATTGATGAAAATATTAACAGCTTAATTTTAAAATGCATTTCTCAAAAATACCTATTTAAACTTAATTTAAAATCTATTTAAATTAAGGATTTGTTAAATCACTTTGTTTTCACTTTTTTCACTATCTGAGGAATGTTTACAGTTGCTAAAGCGTTCATTAAAAGTGTTTTGTTAAACTTCCTCTGTAAAATTCTGAATGTGGTCTCCCTTTATTCCCAGAGGTTATCCAAGAAAGGAAATGGAGAATGTTCTTTTAGAAAGCATGAAGTGGGAAAATGTTTAAAACTATTTATAGCAGCACTTAGCTGTGGAAATCCCAGACGTTACCATCTATTTATAGTGGGTTTTTTTGGGGGGGTTAAAAGGGTGAAACCAGAAATCTTGAAAATGCTACATGCTTTTTATCCAGCGGTTAAAACTAATAAGCTGTCTTTCTGTGGTTATGATAACCAGATACTTTTAAGAGTAAATCTAAGGCCAGGGATGGTGGCTAAGGCCTGTAATGCTAGCCCTCTGGGAGGCCAAGGTGGGAGGATTGCCTGCGCTCACAGGTTCGAGACCAGCCTGAGCAAGACTCTATCTGTAAAAAGTAGCTGGGCATTGTGATGGGCACCTGCAGTCCCAGCTGAGGGGGAGGCTGAGACAATTGCTGAGAATTGCTCAAGTCCAAGAGTTTGAGGTTGCTGTGAGGTAAGACACCACCATACTCTACTGAGGATGACAAAGTGAGACTCTATCTGAAAGCTAACAACACACACACAAACAAAAAGAAAACTCTTGGGCTCAAACAATCCTCTTGCCTCAGCCTCCTGAGTAGCTGGGATTACAGGTGCCCATCACAGTGCCTGGGTAGTTTTTGTGTTTTTAGTAGAAATGGGGTCTTGCTCTTGCTCAGGCTGGTCTCAAACTCCTGAGCTCAAGCAATCCACATGCCTCAGCCTCCCAGAGTGCTAGGGTTACAGGAATGAGCCCCCATGCCTGGCTCACAAACCAGATTCTGTCTATAACATGTGGACAGAGGGAAACATGGTTTCTAATAAGTGGGAAACATGGTGGCTTTACAAAATTTAGTAAATTTCCAATATTAGTTGATCATCTGAAAAAGAAGGCCAGATAAAATTATTGAACTTCAAACAGCAGAATTTAAACATTGCTCAGAGGAATACCAAGTTCTAAAAATTCTGCCATTATGCAATGTGGAATATATACGCTATTGACTGTTAGGAATTTGATTATGTTCATTTCTTAACATGTATTTTCTAGAAGCAAAGAGACCAGTTAGAACGTTCTTGCTACAGAATGTTGAGAGCTTATAAGAGCTTGGGCAAGGCAGTGGCCTGTGAGAATGGACCGGAAGCATTGTATCTATCTGGGCATCTGTTTAAAAGTAGCAGTTGGCTTTTTTGAGGAGTTAACACATTATCATTTTTAATTTTTTTTTTTTTTTTGAGATAGAGTCTCACTACGTCACCCTTAGTACAGTGCCATGGCGCCACAGCTCACAGCAACCTCAAACTCTTGGGCTTAAGCAATTCTCTTGCCTTAGCCTCCCCAGTAGCTGAGACTATAGGTGCCCGCCACAATGCCTGGCTATTTTTTGACTTAGTTGTCATTGTTGTTTAGCAGGCTTGGGCTGGATTCCAACCCGCCAGCTCTGGTGTATGTGGCTGGCATCCTAGCTGCTGAGCTGTCATTTTTAATTCTTTAATTCTCCTGATCAATGAATAAATATTGCATCAATAATAACACGAATTTTGGCTGTGTATAAAAATTTAGAGATTTTTTTTTTTTTTGAGACAGAGTCTCAAGCTGTCACCGTGGGTAGAGTGTCATGGCGTCACTATACTATGGCGTCATAGCTCACAGCAACTTCCACCTCTGACTGAAGCACTCCTCTTGCCTCAGTTTTTCTAGTTTTAGTAGAGACGAGCTCTCACTTTTTGCTCAGGCTGGTCTCAAACCCATGAGCTCCAGCAATCCTCCCAGCCTGGCCTCTCAGAGTGCTAGGATTACAGGTGTGAGGCACTATGCCCAGCCAAAAATTTAGAGATGATTAAGAACAGATAAATACCGTGATGCAGAAACACAACAAAATCTTATTGCTGCCTCAACAACTGGCTCTTTGCATGTAACTCATACAAAATTGCACTTAAATGACTAGGAGTTATTAATCACCATTAATGCAAATCTGTAAGTAGAATTTGAAGAACCCAATATGCTTTTGTGGTAATGAGGATAGACAGAAATATCAGGCCTCTAAAATGCAATTATAAATGCAAAACACACTGAAGCCTTTTCAACTACAATTCCCATTTTTTAAATTAAATTCCATTCCTATACCTGGGTGGTGTCACAGAAAAACACAACATTAACCTACTAGTGAGCCTTGCCCTCTAAGCTGGGAGATGAAACTTACCCAACAACTTCTTTTCCATCCTCCTGTGCCAGGGTTGCTTTTCATTTTGCCTCCCAAAGCACAGCTGTATACGCCATCCATTTGTCTCTTAATTGCGTGCTTTTGTACGCCACCTCTGACGCCATTGTCTTTTCTATTTGTTCCTGTGCAGCCCTATTTGAAGTGCGTGTTTCCTGCGGCCACTGTGCTGTGTCTACGTGCACCCCTGCAACCTCTCCTCAGCAACCTCAGCTTCTCTTGTGAAGAGTTTCTGAGTTCCCCCGAGACTCTGCGGGCTGCATTAACCAGAGGGAACCTGGTGTGGACAGTGAGAGCCCTGAAGTCTTCACCCTAGTTCTGCGATCAACATTTCGAGTGATTTTGGACAATCACTTGACCTCTCTAAGTCTCTGTTTCCTCTGCTCTGAAATGAAAGATTAGGCCAGATTCTCTCTCAGGTCCTCCAGCTCCAAGTGGCTTCGTCCCTGTTCCTTCAACCCTCTCTGTAGACTGAATCACGCTCTAAGGAGTACATCCTCCTGCTTACAATAGTCTCCCAAACCTGTAGGTAACAGCTGCAACCAAAAGTAAGTCTAAGAGTAGTTTTCTTTCTTTCTTTCTTTTTTTTGAGACGGAGTCGCACTATGTTGCCCTCAGAAGGGTATCACGGTGTCACAGGTCACAGCAACCTCAAACTCTTGGGCTTTAGCGATTCTCTTGCCTCAGCCTTGCCAGTAGGTGGGACTACAGGCACCTGCCACAACACCCAGCTATTTTTTTTTTTTTTCTGTTGTCATTGTTGTTTAGCTCCCTAGGCACGAACCCGCCAGGCCTGGTGTATGTGGCTAGTGCCCTAAAGCCCCAGCTATTGTTTTTTTTTTTTTTTAAGAGACAGAGTCTCACTTTGTCACACTTGGTAGAGTGCTGTGGCATCACAGCTCACAGCACCTCCAGCTCTTGGGCTTAGCTGATTTTCTTGCCTCAGCCTCCCAAGTAGCTGGGACTATAGGCACCCGCCACAACCCTCGGCTATTTTTTTGTTGTTGCATTTTGGCTGGGGCCAGTTCGAACCTGCCACCCTCGGTATATGGGGCCGGCACCCTACTCACTGAGCCATAGGCGCTGCCCCTGGCTATTTTTTTGTTGCTGTTGTCATTGTTGTTCCTCCGGCCTGGACTGAGTTCGAACACACCTGCTTTGGTGTATGTGGCCGGTGTACTACCCACCGATGTCTGGGTGCTGAGCCATGATAAGACTCTTTTGTGTGCTGAAAATATATATATGTGTGTGTGTACATATATGTATATATGATTTTTATTTTAATAAATGAGCAATCTAGTCCATCTGCATGGTCATTGGTAGTGATGGCTGTGTCCTGGCACGGAGCTGAGATTGAACTCTTAGCTCACACAGTGGGAGGACTTGCAGGGCGCATCGAGTCTAAGGTGACTACATACAGAAGGTACCACTGGGAGGATCAGGTTGGGCGCTGTGCATCTAGGAGCTTAAAGAATTGGCTGGGGGACTGCACATGGTCAGCACGTGAGCAAAGAGAGAAAGACGACATCCATTAACTGGAATACAAAACTTTTTCGCTGCATTTTCCACCCACTACCCCTGCCCCCCGCAAAAAGAAAAAGAAAGAGAGAGAGAGAGAGAGAGAGAGAGAGAAAGAAAGAAAGAAAGAAAGAAAGAAAGAAAGAAAGAAAGAAAGAAAGAAAGAAAGAAAGAAAGAAAGAAAGAAAGAGAGAAACCCTTGTTAAGGAATCAACAAGTTTGAGTCTAATCTGGGAGATCAAACAGGGATCAAAGGTAATTGTTTCGTGAGGTTCTGCTTGGGCAGGCTTAGTCAGGGGTTCAGAGCAGCCTTGAGATGGGGGAAACTGAGGCCTGAGCACAGCACACATCTTCCGACTTCTCAGTGGGGGGTGACAAATGAGTTTTGTGATTTTTCAGGGTTTATTTGCAGATTATGTATTAAGGGGATTCAATTATTCACTGATCCATCCAGCTGCCTCACAGATGTTTTCATTTGCACCTGGTGCAATACAGACGCA
The DNA here is from genome assembly GCA_963573935.1 of Arctocebus calabarensis. Taxonomy (NCBI): domain Eukaryota; kingdom Metazoa; phylum Chordata; class Mammalia; order Primates; family Lorisidae; genus Arctocebus; species Arctocebus calabarensis. The sequence goes on along the minus strand of CAUYON010102544.1, from coordinate 10,344 downwards.
TGGTCTTTTTTTCTAAGCCTCTTCTAGGTTTTTTTGATAAGGGCCAGATAAGAGTTCATTGAGTTGTGAGTAAACTCTTCCAAGTAAAAATGTGCAAAGTAAAGCCAAAGCATCGACTTGAAGTTTCAGTGAATTCCATCTCCATAAATTCCCCCTGCCCCGAGTTTCTTGTTTAAATACACAGTTGCTAAGAACCTATCGACAAGGAGGTTAAAAAATAGATAAGATCCTTGTACCAGAGCTGCTTGTAGAGTAGAATAAATAAAAAGCAGTGCTTGCATCTGTCACCTTAGGTAGAAGCATAGTTAAACGCAGCAGGAATGGAAATTAAAAGGGAAAGTAGGGCGGCACCTATGGCTCAGTGGGTAGGGCGTGGCCCCATATACCAAGGGTGGCGGGTTCAAACCTGCCCCAGCCAAACTGCAACAAAAAAATAGCCGGACGCTGTGGCGGGTGCCTGTAGTCCCAGCTTCTTGGGAGGCTGAGGCAAGAGAATCAGCTAAGCCCAAGAGCTGGAGGTTGCTGTGAGCTGTGATGCCACAGCACTCTACCGAGGGCAACAAAGTTAGACTCTATCTCAAAAAAAAAAAGGAAAAAATATGGATGAGCAATAGGGAAGACGGTATTTCTGAATCTCAAAAATGTGTAAGACATTTCTCGACAGGGCGGTGCCTGTGACTCAGTGAGTAGGGTGCCGGCCCCATATACCAAAGGTGGTGGGATCGGCCAAATTGCAACAAAATTAGCCAGTGTTGTGGTGGGTGCCTTTAGTCCCTTGGGAAGGGTGAGGCTAGAGAATCACCTAAGCCCAAGAGGTGGAGGTTTCTGTGAGCTGTGATGCCACAGCACTCTACCAACAGTGATAAAGTGAGACTCTGTCTCTTAAAAAAAAATGGAATTTCTGGACAGAGGGAAGAGGGTAGAGAGGCTATTGGGAAGCAAGAAGTAGCACCAACAAAGGCATCGAGATACAAGTGTGTAGGACCCATATAGCTTAGGACAGTTATAAAGGTAGAGTCTATGCTCCATGCAGAGCAGAGGGCACAACGTGAGATGCCGACAGAATGGTCACATCGCCAGAAGTGGGATGGGGCTGAGTCAGGGAGAGGCCAGACATTTGGTGCTGGTGTGATGTGACTGAACTTAGAATGAGAGCCCAAGCAGGAGCGTCTGAGCAGGAGAGGGGTGAGCTCAGAGTTGTGTTTGGGAAGGTCATCCTGGTAGGAGCGTGGCAGATGGTGTGGTTAGCAAGACTGGGGACAAAACCACCTGTCAAGTTCCAGCAAGAGACTGTGTGGAGATGCTGGGCGTCTGGGCCGAGGGGAAGAGAGGGTCGTGAGTCTTCTTGAAGTCAGATCCGTTGGACTCATTACTCACCTGATATATTTATTTATTTATTTTGAGACTGAGTCTCACTATGTCACCATGGGTAGAGTGCTCACAGAAACCTCAAAGTCTGGGGCTTAAGCGATTCTCTTGGCTCAGCCTCCCGAGTAGCTGGGACTACTCGGTGCCCGCCACAACACCTGGCTATGCTTACCTGATTTAGATCACAAGGAGTCTAGGCAGAAAGAGGGAAAATTTAACTTCCATAAAATATGGAAGATGGAGCATCTCATCTATTTATTTCTCCCAGTCTGATAGCTGCTCAGGTGTAGGAACTTCCTGTCAATACGTACTTAGTAAGCTTGTATTCAGTTCAACCAGGAAAGTTGAAGAAGGAATTCACTGAAACTTTGAATATATGCCTTGGGTTTACATCCCACATTTTTACTTAGAAGAGTTCACTCATAACTCAATGAATTCCTATCGGACACTTATCAAAAAAAAGCAATAGGCTGTTTTCCAGAGTTGTTATAAATTCAGCCCAATCTCTTACACTTTTCACAAACATAGTATGGTATAATGATTTTGAAGCTCTGGAATAAATATTCTCTGGTGAGTACATTGTATTTACTAGGACAAGAAAACAAAGAAAAAATTTTGAGAGGTTTTCAAAAAGAAGGATTGAACACAAAAAGGGTTTCTGGTTAACCATGTTAACCAGGGAATTTCAGAGAGCTATGACATTCCTGTCACTGAACATCATGGTTAGCTGAAGATTGATTAAATTTGAAAACAGTAAGTAATGTGACATATTTCTTGGTAAGTTGTAGCATTCCAACTATGAACCTAAGTGAGATTCTAAACCCCATTTTCCTCACTAAATCCCCACAGCTTAGTTTTATTGTATTAACATAATTCAATTTAGATGGAGTATTTAATTCTTTACATCATTTTATTTTTTCTCAAGTCTATTCATAATTTTTTTTGCCTATACTAATGACTTTGAGAATCTCATCTATTTCATGAAAAACAGGCAGACATTATATTTAATTTATTTGTTATTATGTCTTTGGGGAATAGCTTATCTTATTTGGCAGAGGTAGCATTATATTATTAGTTAATTCTAAATAATCTCAAAGTTGGCATTTTGGTTTGAGAACATTCACATGGTAACAACTCAATGTACTGAATTGATTTAAATCCTCTCGTTTCCCCTCAGAAGCTGTTATTAGTTACTAAGGCTTAATTGGTACCTGCTGGCCGGCCATGTCAAGGGGTTCTCCAAAAAGGAAACACGGAACCAGCCAAGCTGCGGTAACCACTCAGCACTGGCAGATCGGTGACCTGCGATGCCTTTTTTGTGCCAACCCACACTCCCTCCTCCAAGTAATTACTCTGTTACAGAGACTTCCCCTTGGTGCTAGGCAGCAAATCTAACTCCATGCATAGATTTCTGTGGGGGACGGCGGATGGAAGCCAAACACCATGAACTTGAAGTAACTGAAACCAAGAGAGACGTTCCATCCTGAGGGAGAAAGTCTGCGCACACGTCTGTCTTCGTGGAATGCATTTGGAAAGAACATAGGCTTTGGGATTAGAGACATGAAACTTGAATCTCCTCTCTGCCAACGCGAAGTGGGTGACCTTGGGCAAGTCACTTAGCCCTTCATGGTGATTCTGCTGGTTTGGTGACATAATTAGGCAAAACCCCCACACAGAATGGGGACAGTTAGTTCCTTTCATCTGTTATTAATCTCTTAAAATGCAGGTAACATTCGACCTTACTGTGGATTGCTTCGCTCAGATAATTGAGGAAGGTGGGCAATGGATGCAAGTTCAATTTGGGAACAAGAATCTGGGTGATACGGACTGGCCTGGGCAGCAGCAATGTCAGACCTCAGAGAAGCTTATGGGCGCATGGGGGGATGGAAGGAGGAGGCAGGGAGGGCAATGGGAGACCATGCCGGCTATGCAGGTAAGCAGGTGCCCCTGTGCTGAAGCCTACATGGGTGGGTGGCCACCCCCTTTCCCCCAGCTCAGTCCTGTTTTCCTCCTGACTGTGTCTGAGTTGTCTCAATCCAGACCTTGCCTTTCTTCCAAGGAAGGAAGAAGAGGGAATGAGGAGACACTAACCTCCCCACCGCCCTCTTTTTTTTTTTTTGTTTTTTGAGAGTCTCACTCTGCTGCTCTGGGTAGAGTGGGTGGCGTCACAGCTCACAGCAACCTCAAATTCTTGGGCTCAAGTGATTCTCTTGCCTCAGCCTCTGGACTGGCCGGAGGCAGCCGCCACTATACCTCTACAGTTTTAGTCTTGCTCTTGCTCAGGCTGGTCTGGAACTCCTGAGCTCAGGCAATGCACCAGCTTGGTGTGAGCCACTGTGTCCCACCACTCCTCCTCGCCTTTTATGGTCTATTGGGTGCTAAGGCCATCTGTGGATTTACCTTCCTCCTCCTTCCCTCCTGCCCCAGGAAGCGATGGCCCTGGCCCACTGTGGCCCCCTCTGCTCACCTGCTGGCTAGGTGCCCTGCAGGCCCACAGGGCTCCCTCTGCTCTGGGCCACTTCCTTTTCCTGCCCCTATAAAGGCAAGGGCTGGGGCAGAGTTATAGAGGTAAGAGGGAGGCTAAGGCTCCTCCCAACTGGACACCGCCCATTGGAGCAGGTTCTCCTGTTCCCACACCTGCCCATAACCCTGTGGTCACTTTAGTACAAAGTCTAAAAGGCTGGGCAAAAAAGCGGAGCATGGCAGTGCCTGTGACTCAGTGCATAGGGTGTTGGCCACATGCACCAAAGCTGGCGGGTTCGAAACTGGCCCAGACAACTGTAACAACGACAAAAATACTGAGGCGTTGTGGTAGGCACCTGTAGTGCCAGCTACTTCGGAGGCGGAGGCAAGAGAATCAACTTAAGGCTGAGAGTTTGAGGTTGCTGTGAGCTGTGGTGCCACAGCACTCTGCTGAGGGTGACACAGTGACACTCTGTCTAAAAAAAAAAAAAAAAAAAAAAAGGAAAAAGTGGAGCGGGTAGACCTTAGGTCTAGGTCAGCTGTCCAGAGCACTGGGGGCTACATCTACACTGGAAAATGTTTAAAAAATGGATTATCTCCCTCCCTCCCTTCATTCATTCCTTCAACAGCGTCTCAATTTGTCCCCTGGGTAGAGTGCTGTGGCGTCCCAGCTCACAGCAACTTCAAACTCCTGGGCTCAAGCAATTCTCTTATCTCAGCCTTCCAAGGAGCTGGGACTACAGGCGCCCCCCCACAACACCCTGGCTATTTTGTTTGTTTGTTTGTTTAGCAGGCCCAGGCCCAGATCCAACCCACCAGCCCTGGAGCATGTGGCCAGTGCCCTAACCACTGAACTACAGGCGTCCAGCCTACAACATTCTTTCTTTCTTTTTTACTTTTTTTTTGAGACAGAATCTCACTTTGTCACCCTCAGTATTGTCTCCCTTTAAAATTTATATGTTGGGTGGCACCTGTGGCTCAGTGAGTAGGGTGCCAGCCCCATATACCAAGGATGGCAGGTTTGAACCTGGCTCCAGCCAAACTGAAACAACAAAAAAATAGCCGGATGTTGTGGTGGGTGCCTGTAGTCCCAGCTACTCAGGAGGCTGAGGCAAGAGAATCGGCTAAGCCTAAGAGCTGGAGGTTGCTGTGAGTTGTGACACCACAGCACTCTAGCAAGGGTGACAAAGTAAGATTCTGTCTCTAAAAATAAATAAATAAAAATAAATAAAAGTTATATGTTTGTTTGTTTTGTTTTGTAGAGACAGAGTCTCACTTTATCACCCTCGGTAGAGTGCCGTGGCGTCACACAGCTCACAGCAACCGCCAACTCCTGGGCTTAGGCGATTCTCTTGCCTCAGCCTCCCAAGTAGCTGGGACTACAGGCGCCTGCCACGACGCCCGGCTATTTTTCTGTTTTGCAGTTTGACCAAGGCTGGGTTTGAACCGGCCACCTTCGGTATATGGGGCCGGCGCCCTACTCACTGAGCCACAGGCGCCGCCCTAAAAGTTATATGTTGATGGCTGGGTGCCCATAGCTCAGTGAGTAGGGCACCGGCCACATACACTGAGGCTAGTGGGTTCAAGCCTGGCCTGGGCCTGCTAAACAAAAATGATAATGGTAACCAAAAAATGGCCGGGTGTTGTGGCAAGTGCCTATAGTCTCAGCTACTGGGAAGTCTGAGGCAAGAGAATCACTTAAACCCAAGAGTTTGAGGTTGCTGTGAGCTGTGATACCACGGGCACTCTACTGAGGGCGACATAGTGAGAGTCTGTCTGTCTAAAGAAAAACAATTGTATGTTGGAGCCTTAACCCTCAATGTAACTGTATTTAAAAATAGGGCTTTCAAAGAGGTAACTGAGTTTAAATGAGGTCTTCAGAGTGGGCACTAATCCAATGTGATTGGTGCCTTGAACCAAGAGGAAGAAACACCAGGGTTGTCACCAGAAATGGCACAAGTGAAAAACCAGGTGAGGCCACACAGAGAAGATGGCTATTTGCAAGCTAAGGACAAAACCATCACTGTCAAAACTTTGATCTTAGACTTCCAGTCTCAGACCTATGAGAAAATAAATTTCTGTTTTGTAGGCCACCCAGCCTTGGCATTTTGTTATGGAAACTTTAGCTAACTAACACAACATTCAAGGAATTTTTCTTCTTTTTCTTTAAAATTTAATAATTTGATTATGGACTTTCAAATATTAATCCAACCCTGCATCCCTGGGATGAAACCTACTTGATCACGATGTATGACTTTTTTGATAATAAGATGTAATCTATTGGCCAAGATTTTGTTGAGAATTTTTGCATCAATATTCATTAGTGAAATTGGTCTGAAATTCTTTTTAGTTGGGTCTTTACCTGGTTTTGGTATCAGGGTGATATTTGCTTCATAGAATGTATTGAGGGAAGATTCCTTCCTCTTCAATTTTTTTGGAATAATTTCTGTAGCATAGGAATAAGCTCTTCTTTGAAAGTTTAATAAAATTCTGGTGTGAAGCCATCTGGACCAGGGCATTTTTTTGTTGGGAGATTTTTTATTGTTTCTTTGATCTCAGTGCTTGAAATTGGTCTGTTCAGGAAACCTATTTCATCTAGGGAGAGGGTGTGATTCCAAATATTGATCCATTTCCTTCACATTGTCAAATTTGGGGGCATAAATTTTCAAATTTGGGGGCATAGAGTATTTAGAGATAATCGCTTGTATTTCTGTGGCGTCAGTTGTTATTTCCCCTTTATCATTTCTGATTGAGGTTACTAGAGATTTTACCTTTTTATTTCCAGTTAGTCTGACCAAAGGCTTATCTATTTTTTTTAGTTTTTCAAAAAACATACTCCTTGTTTCATTAATTTTCTCAATGATTCTTTTGTTTTTCAATTTCATTGATCTCTGATTTAATTTTGGATATTTCTTTTCTTCTGCTGGGTTTAGGCTTAGATTATTCTTTTTCCAATTCCATCAGAAGGCTTGTGAGTTTGTTGATACGTTCTCTTTCTGTTTTTCGAATGTAGGCTTCTAAAGCGATAAATTTTCCTCTCAGGACTGCTTTTGCTATATCCCATAGGTTTTGGTAGTTTGTGTCTTCATTGTTGTCATACTCAAGAAAGTTAATGATTTCCTTTTTATATTTCTTTCTGCACCCAAGTGTCATTCAGCATAAGGTTGTTTAACTTCCATGCCTTTGTGTGAGGTTGAGCATTTTTGTTGGAGTTGAGTTGCACTTTTAGTGCCTTGTGGTCTGAAAAGATGCAAGGTAGAATTTCAACTCTTTTGATCCCACTGAGGTTTGTTTTTGTGTCCTAGGATATGATCAATTTTGGAGAATGTTCCATGGGATGATGAGAATAAATGTATATCTATATCTTTGGGATGGAGTGTTCTATATACATCTATCAAGTACAGATTTAAAGTCTCATTTAAATCTATAATATCTTTATTTAATTTCTGTTTAGAGGATCTGTCCGGCTCTGAAAGAGGGTGTTAAAATCCCGTTATGGTGTTATAGGATATCGTATTGCTCAGACTAAGAAAGGTCTGTTTCAAGAATCTGAGAGCATTTAGATTGGGTGCATAAATATTTAAAATTGAAATGTCTTCTTGTATTTTTCTCTTAATCAATATGAAGTGACCATAATTATCTTTTTTAACTTTAGTTGCTTTAAATCTACATGTACCTGAGAATAAGATTGCAACCCCTTTTCTTCTGAGTTCTGTTTGCCTGCAAAATTGTCTTCCAACCCTTAACTCTGAGTTTTATCTTTTGATGTGAGGTGTGTTTCCTTCAGATAGTAAATAGATGGCTTGTGTTTTTTAATCCAATCAGCCAATCTATGCCTCTTCAGTGGGGAATTCAAATCATTGACATTTATTGAGATAATTGATAAGTGTAGTAGCATTCTATTCATTTTGTGAAAGTTTGTTGGTTAGTTTTGTCTTTTGCATTATTGGGGAAACTAGGTTCTGTCCTATATTTTCTGGGTGTTTACTTTGCTGAAGGTCCAAGGTGATGGTCAGTATGTAGGACAGGTTAAAATATTTTCTGTAAAACTGGTCTTGTTGTGACAAATTTCCTCAATGTTTCATATCAAAAAAAGATTTGATTTATCCATCAATTTTAAAGCTTAGCTTAGCTTAGTGGGGTATGGAATTCCGGGCTGGAAATTGTTCTGTTTAAGTAGGTTAAAGATAGATGACCATCGTCTTCTGGCTTGAAAAGTTTCATTAGAGAAGTCTGTGGTCACCCTGATAGGTTTGCTCCTGTAGGTCAGTTGGTACTTACTTCTGGCAGCTTGCAAGATCTTTTTTTTTGTCTTGATTTTAGATAAATTCATCACAATGTACCTTGGAGAAGTTCTATTTGAGTTGAGGTGACCAGGGGACCAATACCCCTCTGAAAGGAATATGTCAGAATTTTGGTGATATTTGGGAAATTGTCATTTACAATATTCTCTAGAATGACTTCCATTCCTCTGGGGCATTCTTCTTCCCCTTCTGGGATACCTATAACTCGTATGTTTGAATGCTTCATTAAGTCCTATAATTCTATCAGTGAACATTCTGCTTTCTCTCTCTTCTTTTCTGCCTCTTTAACTATCTGAGTTATCTCAAGAGCTTTATCCTCTACCTATGAGATTCTTTCTTCTGCATAGTTTAATCTGTTGTTGATACTTTCTTTTGCATCCTTAAGTTCCCTAATTGACTGCTTCAGTTCCTTCAGTTCTGCTATATCCTTTTTAGATTCTTCGTATCGTTCATCTCTTATTTGATTCTGTTTTTGAATTTCCTTTTGGTTATTATCCACTTTCTCAGCAATTTCTTTCATTGCTTTTTGATTTTTTCCCACTTTCTCAGCAATTTCCTTTATTGTTTCTATTATCTGTATTTTAAATTCCCCTTCTGTCATTTCTAACATTTCTTTGTAGGAGGAATCTTCTGTGCTAGCTATCTCACAATCCCTAGAAGGGGTTACTCTGGCCTGGGATTTCATGTTGCCCAGATTTTTCTGCTGATTCTTCCTCATGAGTGCTCTTTTGTATCTGTTTCCTTATCCTAATTTTCCTTTCACTTCTTGCTCTTTAAGTTACTATAGTGCTGGCCTAAAGTTTTAATGAATCCTTTTGGTGCGAGACCAGAAGGATGAAAAGATTGAAGAGCAAGAAGAGAAAAAAGATTTAAGGAAGAGAGAGAGAGAGAGAGAGAGAGAGAGAGAGAGAGAGAGAGAGAAAGAAGAGAGGGTGAGTAAAAGGAAATATTGACAAAAAGAAGAGAGGCACTGAAAGAGAGAAACAGGAGAAATATAGGTGTGTAGTACCCTACTACTTTAAGATTGGGTACTAGGGCCCAACCTTAAAGATCTCCAACCTCCAGGGGTGCTGGGTTGGGTGATATCCTTGAGGTCAACAGCTATTTGCCAGCCAGCTCAGATACAATACCCCACCTCCACCAGGCAGACAGGAAAGACAAAAATACTGTAAATCTAACTGAAACAAACAAGCAAAAATCCTTATGGGATACAATTAGGGGGAAAAAATAGGGACAAAAACACCAGCAGAAATGAAATTCTAATCATTGAAGAAGGCAAAAATGGAAGATTGTATTTAAACAAGAATGGTGAAAAAAAAAAGAAAAAAGTCAAGGAAAAATGTTGAAATTAAAACAAAAAACAAAAACCCCACAACCAAGAAACCAAACAGTGTATGTTTCTTGCTAAGTATTGACTGGGCAACAGGTGAACTTCTGGGGTAAGGGATGTTAATCCCAATGTTGATACAGCTGTATGAGATGGGGACTGGAGGCCTCTGCTGATTACTCAGACCCTACAGGCTTGGGAGCCCAAATATCTCCTCAGCCCACTCAGAAGACACTCCAAGCCATGAACCTTTGCCAAGCAGAAGCTTTCCAGGGAAAGCACTTATCCCTAGGATCTCTCCTGGCATGGCTGCCTTCTTATCCAGTGCGCCAAATCCAGTTTCCCTCTATGCCCCTGAGGGCCACGGTCAATCTGCCAAACACTTGGATCCCTACACTTGCCCAGCATCTCAATCCTCGCTTTGGGCAGCTCAGTCACTAGCTTACTCGCCCAAGGTCTCCTGGCCAATCCCAGCGTGTCAACACGCAGGGGCAGCGCACAGCTGAACGATATTAGCTCCCTTCCAGCTCAGCGGCTCAGTCTGGGGCCCTAGACAATACCCAAAGTCACCCCCACACTGGCCCAAGATCTCCCAAGGCAGTTCAATTGAGCGTCCAAGTCCAAAAACCAAAAAAGGCAGGTAAGGCTTTTCCTGCTTGCAAACTCGCCGTTGCTGTGGTTACAGCTGCAGGCAGCCTCCAACTGAACAAACGCACCCACCACTTGCCAGTTTTCCACCGCTTCTGTCCTCCTTGTGGGGTCCAGAAGTCTCTCACTGACCTCGTGTATCTCCAAAGGGAAGCCTAACCCTCACCTGTATCACCTGTATCACCAAAGGGAAGCCTCTGGGCGAAACCCACCGACCAGAGATGCCTGGGTCCT
>CAUYON010102541.1:0-13895 GCA_963573935.1 Arctocebus calabarensis | reverse complement strand
TGCTGTGGCATCACAGCTCACAGCAACCTCCAAATCCTGGGCTCAAGTGAGTCTTCTGCCTCTGCCTCCCAAGGAGCTGGGACCATAGGCGCTCGCCACAACGTCTGGCCATTTTTTGGTTGCAGCTGTCATTGTTGTTTGGCGGGCCCGGGCTGGATTTGAACCCGCCAGCTCAGGTGTACATGGCTGGCTCCTTAGCCTGTTGAGCCACAGGCGCCGAGCCTATATTCTTTTCTTAATAGTTTTGAAATGTACCATAAGGTGAGGTCCCCCAAATACCCTTCCTCCTCCCACCTCCCTGCTCCCCTCACTTCTCTCTCCTCTTCCCTTCATAAGGACATTTTAAGATAAACTATGGAAAAGCTGACTTAAGACAGCAAACTCTTACAATACTTGCTTTTTCAAATGGGCTCTTGCTGAGAAAAGAAGAGCTCTTGGTTTCCTCATAACCCTGTCTGCTTTGATGTTCAGTCTCGCTGGATCACTTAGACCCTGGGCGGGCAATGTTAGCCCTGTTCTCCAACCCTGACCCTGCCCAGGCCTGGAAAGTGGCCTATTTCTACTGCCTGAGCAACAGCAAGCACTTCCTCGAGCAGATCCTGGTAAGTTGCTCTTCATTATCCACCTTCACAGAAGTATCCTGGGATTCTCCCCAGTCTTTCTCCTTCTTCCTTTCTTTCCCACTCATTTAACCAATGCAAAGCAGTCTAATTAGTAGCAAGTCATTTGGTTCTGTCTGTCCCACCGTCCCGGAGGAAAGGAGGCTCTGAGAATCAACACCATTCATTCATATAGTTGCGATCATTTTAGGTTGGTCTTTTAGCAGAAATTAAAATGCTGGATTTGTGTACACTTTCTGGAGGGTAGGAGAAAGAAAAGACAGTGGCAGCAATATGCTGACAAGGGAATTTAATTCCCTTTTTCCAACCTTTTCCTTCCAGATTACAACTGAGCTTCAGCTTAATTTGATAGATTTTTATTAATCTTAACCTGTGTGTCAATTACCATGCTAGGAGCTGGGGTTACCATGGACGTCATTCCCTGCTTTCAAAGAACTTGCTGTCTGGTGTTTTCATAAACGTTTATTTTATTCAACTGCCACTTCTGTTACTGTACTAAAAAGCTTCTTATATATTTTTTTTCTTGAATATAGGGTCTCACTCTGTTACCCCAGCCAGAGTACAGTGACATCATCATAGCTCACAGCAACCTCAAACTCCTAGGCTTCTCCTTCTTCAGCCTCTAGAGTAGCTAGAACTACAGGCATATGCCATCATGTCTGGATGATTCTTCTATATTTTGTAACAGTAGGGTCTCATTCTTGTCTAGTCTAACTTCTTTTCTTAATAACCAATAAGCTGGAACTCATTCTTTCTCCTCCACACAGCTACCTAAGGCAGCCTCTTTTGGTTTACAGGTAACAGCTCTAACACTATTGAAAGAAGAAGACTTCCTGAGTCTCAGCTGCCTGCTAGATAGAGAATTCAGGCCTCTCAGTCGCCTGCTGGTGCTCCTGGGCTGGACACACTGCCAGAGCCTAGAATCAGCCAAGAGGCTGCTCCAGGCACTGCACAGGACCCAGGTAAGCTCACCTGTATCCCATGCTGCTCTGGAAGTGACTGCCATGAAGCTTTGAGCTTACACAGAATGCAGGGTCCTAAAGTCTGTCACAAACTCTGACCTCACTGCTTGAGTTAGCATCTCTTTCTTCTCCCATATCAAATAGGACCAAGGCTGTGATGAGCTCCTCAAGGATGCCTGTGATGGGTTGTGGGCTCACCTAGAGGTCCTGGAGTGGTGCGTTCAGCACAGCAGGTATGGCCCCGTGCAGTCAGCCCCCTTCCCACCATCAGACACATTGCACCCTGTGCCCCATGTGTGGCCATTTCAAGACATCATCCACATAAATGTTTTGGATTGAAATGTTGACCTGCTACTGCTAGTTTTTGCAACTATTGAAACAGGAAGGAAACACAAGTAATGATTATCTTCACCAGGGCCAGCAGGTCTTATCTAGAGGGTAGTTTTAGGATGGCAATAATGAAAAAGAATAATAGGTCTCATTTCCTGAGCACTTACTATACTCCATGCATTGCTCCAATCTTTTACATGGATGATTTCACTTATGCCTCACAATAACCCTGTGAGGTAGATACCAGTTTTATCCTCATTGTAAAGGTGGGCCAGCTAAAGTCCAAAGATGGTAAATAACTCACCCAAAGTCACACGCAGCTAGTAAATGTCATCCGCATTCTTAGTCATATGTTATCCTGGATCACACTTTTTTTTATACAGTACTAGTAGGCTTTTTGCAGTTTTTGGCCGAGGCTGGGTTTGAATGGGCCACCTCCAGCGCCCTACTCCTTTAAGCCACAGGTGCCACCAGTACTAGTAGGCTTTTATTTTTAATAGCTATTATGCCATGAATTCATAGGGAAAAGGTTTCAGTAGCTCGGGGAGAACCTTACCATTGAATGTAACAAAGCTTTGTATGACTGTTATGCCATGAATTCATGGGCAGTAGGTTCCAGCACCTTATATTACTGTTACATGCGGTCTGTTGGTTACCGTATGTGCTATGCTGAACACCTATTATGCCATGAATTCCTTGGGAATAAATAGGTTCCAGCACCTAATGTCATGGTTACCTTGGTTCTCTTGGTTCTCCTGTGTGCTATGCTGGCTGCCTATAATGCCATGAATTCATGGGAGTGGGAACCCAGGGAGTGGGTTCCAAGAGCTCAGGCTCCTTTCTGTTGGTGCTCACAAAGTATGCTTCTCCAGGTGGAATAGGCTGGTGCTTCAGTTGAACCCAGGTACCTTTCTCTTTGGCTTTCTTCTTTTTCTGATCATTTTCCTTCATGCGTTTCAAGAAGCTATCTCGGCTCTTAGAGTGCTTAATATGCTCAATACAAACATTAATCCTCTTTGCAAGAATCTTGCCCTTGTTTATTTACAACAATGCCAACAGCATGCTAGGTAACATGTAGACTGTTACAGTTTTGCTAAAGTAACATTTGTGTGGCATGCCTTTTTAAACCTATTCTCTTGATGTGTACAATATCACCTTTCTTGTAGATTCGCATATATGTGGCCAAAAGAACAACTCCATGTCTTCTTTTTTTTGTATTTTTTTTTTTTTTGAGACAGTCTCACTATGTCTCCCTCAGTAGAATGCAATGGTGTCACAGCTCACAGCAACCTCAAACTCTTGGGCTTAAGCAATTCTCTTGCCTCAGTCTCCCAAGTACCTGGGACTACAGGCGCCAGTCACAGTGCCAGCTATTTTTTTGTTGTTGTTGCAGTTGTTATTGTTATTTAACAATATAACAATTGTCCTGTCTGGCCAGGCTCGAACACACCAGCTTCAGTGCATGTGGCTAGTGCTGTAACCACTGTGCTATGGGCACTGAACCAACTCCATGTTTTCTAAAAGGCCTAAAGAACATATATCAAGTGCCTCTCCTTTTTCCCTTTGTGTTTGTCATTTTGGTGAATTACTGGCATCTTCAGCCAAAAAAAAGCTGGTCACACTTTTATTCATCTGATCTAACTGTGTGTGTGCGAGGCCCTGCATTGCCTGATAACTTAGCCTAGATTTGGCTTCCTATCTTGTTCCTCTCACACCTCACCAGCAAGTCCTGAAGTAGAGAGGGCAGAAGAAGAAGTAACAAGGGGCCCTTACTCAAGCCAGAGAAGCGTGCATCAGTTTGAAGGTAGAGAGAGTAAAGAAATTAGAAATTTAATCTACAGGACCTTTCTAGACCTATTGACCAGAAAGGTCTTTTCTAGGTCCTTTCCAGACAAACAGAGCTGATGAGATGGATGTATGTCTTTGAGGATAAATAAATGTTTTTTTGTTTTTTGTTTTTTGAGACAGAGCCTCAAGCTGTCACCCTGGGTAGAGTGCTGTGGCATCACAGCTCACAGCAACCTCCAACTTCTGGGCTCAAGAAATTCTTCTGCCTCTGCCTCCCAAGTAGCTGGGACTACAGGCGCCCACCACAACGCCCGGCCATTTTTTGGTTGCAGCCATCATTGTTTGGCGGGCCCAGGCTGGATTTGAACCTGCCAGCTCAGGTGTATGTGGCTGGCACCTTAGCCGCTTGACCCACAGACGCCGAGCCAGGATAAATAAATGTTATTGTCTATCCCAGAACAGCAAAAATTTAGTGTTTGGGGAAGTAAAATTGTAGTGTATAGGCAGGAGAGTTAGAACAAAGGGAATGGGATTTCGTCAGGGCAATAATACAAACTGCCTCCCTTTTATCCTCTCAACTTTCCCTTTCAGCAACCCCATACCAAAGAGAGATCTCTTGTGTCATTTACATGGTGGAGACAGCCACTCAGTCCTCTATACTCTGCATCACCTTACAAACCTTCCAGCCCTCAGGGAGGAAGATGTTCTCAAGCTCTTACAGAAGGTGCCAGCTGAAAACCTCCAGCAAGAACATGGTGAGTTGGTACTGGGAGGACTTGGCCAGGGTTCCCCCTTAGGACAATCTTGCATATATTTCTTCCAGCATAAGATTAATCTATATCAGTGGTTCTCAACCTTTCTAATGCTGCGACCCTTTAATACAGTTCTTCATGTTGTGGTAACCTCCAACCATAAAATTATTTTTGTTGCTACTTAATAACTATAATTTTAACTCTTTCACAGGGCTACTGTTATGAATCGTATGCCCTGTGAAAGAGTCGTTGGACCCCCAAAGGGTTCACGACCCACAGGTTGAGAACCACTGATCTAGATGTTATTACTGAGATTTATCAAGAGAGGGGGGCTAGCAGGTATTAGCTTGCTTTTGGGTCAGGTGTGGTGGCTCACGCCTGTAAACCTAGCACTCTGGGAGGCCGAAGTGGGTGGGCCCTAGAGTTGGAGGTTGCTGTGAGCTATGACACCATGGTAGTCTACCCAGGGCAATAGCTTGAGATTCTGTCTTTAAAAGAAAAAAAAAAGAGGCTTGCATTCTTTTATCCTATTTTTAATTGACAAATGATAATTTTATCTATTTATAGGATACAGTGTGGGTTTTTGATACACATATGCATTATGGAAGAAGTCTTTTCTTTTTACTCTCAAAAATCATATCATTGTGTAGTCACAACCTGCCACATAGCTCAAGGAAACTGCCTTATTTTTTTTTCCTTTTTTTTTTTTTTGAGACAGTCCCACCTTGTTACCCTCAGTAAAGTGCTGTTGCATCATACCTCACAGCAACATCAAACTCTTGAGCTTAAGGGACTCTCTTGCCTCAGCCTCCCAAGTAACTAGGACTACAGGCACCTACCACAATGCCACAAGCTATTTTTTTATTGTAGTTGTCATTGTTGTTTAGCAGGCCTGGGCCAGGTTCAAACCCACCAACCCAGGTGTATGTGGCCGGCACCCTAACCACTGAGCTACAGGCACCAAGCTGGATACCTGCCTTAGAGAGACACAAACTTTCTCATATGGCACTACAGGTTTACCAGCCTAGGTACTGCTTTCATTGATTTTTTCAAAAGAACTTACTACAAATTGGAAAAACCAGTGTTATTATTCCATTTTTTTTCTGGAAATACAGACAACTTGTTTAACAGATTTCCTAAAGGAACTAGAAGTATGGCTTCTATGCATGAGTATAAAAACCTTCAGAAGGAGTACAGTATTTTATTTTACTTTCTTTTTTTTTTTTGAAACATAGTCTCACCCTATGTCCTGGGTAGAATGCCCTGAAGTCATGATAGCTCTTTCTTGCCTCAGCATCCTGAGTAACTGTAGGTTCCTGCCACAACTCCCAGATAATTTTTCTGTTTTCAGTAGAGACAAGGTCTCGCTCTTGCTCAGGCTGGTCTTGAACACCTGAGCTCATGTAATCCAACTGCTCCACCCTCCCAAAGTGCTAAGATTATAGGCATGAGCCACCATGTTCAGACAGAGTATGGTATTTTAAATCTAACTCTGGGCAACCCCATGGGATACATTTGGAATTGAAGTTGGAAAAGGCAAAACAGGGTCAATAATAGGGCCAGGACTAGGGTGAGGCAAGAGAGGATTTAAGATGCAAAAGTTAAGGATACATTCAATCTGACGTGCTTGCAAGCCCTAGCCCTGGGCATCATGACATGTAGAGGCCATGACCTATGTAGAAGAGAAGTCATTCAGGAAAGGAAATGGAGGGGACTGAAAGTTGGTACTGACTAAGGGAAAGTCCTGGGATGGACTCAGATCAGGTTGACAGAAAGGAGAGAGGGGAAGAACCTACAACCATAGCATCTCTGTACATCAGGCATATGTGCATCCCATGCCTGAAAAAATTACTCAGTTTCTTCTTGTTTCTTTTTATAATTCAGATTCAGCTGATACCTCAGTCCCTGAGCACCTGAATCAGTGTCAGACCCTCGCACTATATCAGGGCTTCTGTGCCATGAAGTACGCCATCTATGCCATCTGTGTGAACTCACACCAGCACTCTCAGTGTCAGGACTGCAAGCTCAGCCCCTCTGAGGACAAGGCCTCAGCTGTGGAGCCAGCGGTTGACTCTCTTTCCTCCCCAGGTACAGTGCTTCCCCCCATCCCTGGCAGAAGCTGGTGACAGCCTAGCCCAGTGAGTGCTTTGTGTGGTTATCCTCTTTCATCAAGATTAGGAAGGGGAGTGGCCTTGATTTTATGGTACCCAGGAATAATTTCATCCATTTATCACATCAAAGAGACATGGAGAAAGCCAGTGACTGCATAAATTTTAATGGATTCTGAGCATTTAGTGGAGTGTTTTCCAGATTCTTTTTTTCTTTAACTACAATCCACCTGCCACTCTAGTTTGCTCCTCAGGTGTAATTCATGTGTTGACATAAGTTTGTGTATATATAGAGCATGCCAAAAGAATGCATACACAATTTAAGAAAGGAAAAACTGTACTAAAATTGTAATACCCCAAGTCATGTATTTATAAGACTTCTGTATTTATAAGAGATGTGAGATACAAGATATAAGATAACAAGAATTATTGTTATATATTGAGTATTATAATTGTAATACCCTCTGAGGGTCCCGAAAAATGTATACACATTTTAAGCAATGTTATCTCTATATTACTTTTGAAGTTGAACTGAAGGTAGTGTTGCTGACAAACATATTAGACATGCTATGCTCATTCATTTTACCTGCAATTCAGATACTTTTAGGGGATAATCAACTTTATTTCCATCAAGATTGTTAAAATATGTATACCTTTTTTTTTGATACCCTCTCTCTGTATATACTGAAACCAAGTCTGTTTTTGTTTTTTTGTTTTTTTGTTTTTTGAGACAAAGTCTCACTCTGTCACCCTGGATAGAGTACTGTGGCATCATCTTAGCTCACAGCAACCTCAAACTATTGAACTCAAACAATCCTCCTCCCTCAGCCTAGAGAGTAGCCGGGACTACAGTGCCTGCCACAATGCCCAGCTAATTTTTCTATTTTTTAGTAGAGAAGGAGTCTCACTCTTGCTCAGGCTGGTTTCAAACTCCTGAGCTCAAGCAGTCTACCTACCTCGGCCTCCAAGAACACTAAGATTATAGGCATGAGCCACAACACCTGAACTGAAACCAAATTTTAAAGAACTGTAATTACTCATCCAAACAGAGCACACTCTTGATTATTTTTCTGTTCTGTTTCACTTTTTTTAAGACAGAGTCTTACTTTGTTGCCCTGGGTAGAGTGCCGTGGCATCACAGCTCACAGCAACCTCAAACTCTTGGGCTTAAGCGATAATCTTGCCTCAACTTCCTGCGTAGCTGGGAGTACAGGCGCCCAGCACAATGCCCGGCTAGTTTTTTGTTTTTAGCAGGCTGGGACTGGTTCGAACCCACCAGCTCTGGTACACATGGCCAGCGCCCTACCCACTGAGCCTCCCCATGTTTCACTTTTTTAAATGCAGCCTCTAAGTTGATTTCATGGGTCACATCCTTCAAGATGAAAAATACCAACCTAATATCCCACCCTCTCTCATTTTTCTTTCTTTTTTTTGAGACAGGGCCTCAAGCTGTCACCCTGGATAGAGTGCTGTGACATCACAGCTCACAGCAATCTCCAATTGCTGGGCTCAAGTGAGTCTCCTGCCTCCGCCTCCCAAGTAGCTGGGACTATAAGCGCCCACTGCAACAACCGGCCATTTTTTCGGTGCAGCTGTCATTGTTGTTTGGTGGGCCCTGGCTGGATTCGAACCCGCCAGCTCAGGTGTACGTGGCTACCGCCTTAGCAGCTTGAGCCACAGGCACCGAGCCTCTCTCATTTTTCTCAATAATTTATGATTCCTAGCTGAGCATTGTGGCTCACACTTGTAATCCTAGCACCGTGGGAAGGCGGAGCATATGGATTGCTTGAGGTCAGGAGTTCAAGACCAGCCTGCGACTCCCTATCTTTACCAAAAATAGAAAAACTAGCCGGGTATAGTGGTGCATACCTGTAGTCCCAGTTACTTGGGAGACTGAGGCAAGAGGACTTCTCCAGCCCAGAAATTTGAGGTTACTATGAACTATGATGCCATAGTACTCTACTGAGGGTGACAGAGTGAGACTGTGTCTCAAAAAAAAAGAAAAAAAAAATTCTGATTCCTTAACTTGCTTTCTCTGTCTAGTGGTAAGTTATTGCTCTCTCCTGGTTTTAGAATAGACCTTCCCCTCTGAGCATGGTCATTTTTTGGCTATTCAGCGATCTAGGGGCCTGTCATCGAGTAAGGAATAAGATAATATTAAAAAGAAAGAAAAAAAAAAAGAGAGAAGCAAAATATAGAGTGTTCAGTAAGCTGTACTTCTAGTTAAAGTAGCAAAATCCCTGTTCAAATCATAAGGAGACACGCTGAGCAGTCTCTTATTCTTCTGTTAAAAAATAAATAAATGAACTAAAAGGTGTGAGAACATTTGACTATGGCAAATGATATTTCTAACATTTGCATTCTCTATCTTGATTTGGCCTCTTCCCTTATACTTGTTTCTGTAGGTGCTTCAGATCTCTTCTCAACCTACCTGGCCAAGTGTCAACAGTTTCTGTGCAGTATTCCTGATTCCTTGTGCCTGGAACTTCTAGAAAACATTTTCTCATTGCTTTTCATCACCTCTGCTGATCTCTACCCAGGGCCTCACCTACCTGAGGATTACTCTGAGGATGACGACATAGAGGGGAAGGGCCCCGTGGGTTTGAGGTCCCCATCAGAGAGCCCTCAGCACACAGCAAAGCTAGAGCAGAAGTCCGAACCGGCTTCCCTGGGCATCCCCAGGAGCCTTGCTTATACAATGCCAAGCTGTCTGAAGGCAGAGCCAAAAGACAGCTACCAAGGGCCTCCTGGGCACTGCTTTTTGGACCTAAAGCACTTTACTAGTGGTGTCAATGGGTTCCTGGCTGATGAATTTACAATGGGGGTCTTCCTCAAGCTTCTCCAAGAGCGACTGGATGAGATCAGTAGCCACGACCCTCCTGTAAAGCCAAAGATGCCAGAAGACCAGAGCTACTTGGGAAGCAGAAATAGACTGCAAAGCCGCCTGCACCGGTTTTCCAAGGTCCTCTCTGAGGCCCAGTGGAGATACAAGGTGGTAACAAGCACCCAGGGCTCAGGTGAGAGGAGGGAGCAGAACTGGTGGGTACAGAAGGTAGGGAGGAAAAAAAGCCCAGAAATGTGGGAGAGAGCTAGGAATACATGGGAGCCATACCTTAACTCAGGTCATATCACCATAGCAACCAGCGTCAGAACACTAGGGATTGCTCTATGTCTCAGAACCCAATGCAAACCTTCCCCTACCTGTTACCCCAAGAAGTGGGTCCAATCAAAGTGGATCACTCTTCTGTCTGTCCCACTGGGTTTGCTGTTTCAGTGGAGCAACCTTCCCGAAGATACCTACCTGTCACCACACAGCACTCCAGGCTCTGCAGGGGTCGTAGGACCAGAAGAAGCCGGGCAGGTAACCTGAAGCTCTCTCTCCCCATGCCTCGCGCCCATGCACTAGGCAGGTGGTAACACTGCCCCTTGTCTAATAGTCTTTAAGAGAGAGCACATGGTCACAACAAAGTTTTATTTGATTATCCTAGTCCAGCTCCCCAAAGTAACCCTTGTTTATAGCTTATATATCCTTCCAGAAATTTTCCATGCAGTGCAAACATATATAGCCTTTTATATGTACACATGTGTCATACTATATATTGAGACCAAACTTCTTTCACTTACCATTTTAAAGGCTGCTTAGTATTCCATTGTCATATATATACCGTTTGTGGACATTTGTTTCCAGGTTTTACTATTGTAAATAATGCTACAGTAACAACCTTATCCCTGTCTGGCCATACCTGTGTGCAGACTTCCTAGCAATAGAAACACTATGCCAAAAAAAAATGGATATAAAATATAGACAGGTATTTAGCCAACAGCCTAAAAAAAAGGGTAAATCAATTTATTTCTATAAGCTATTGTGATTGCCTATTTGTACATCCACTCATCAACAATGAGTAGTATCAGATTTTAGAAATCTTTAGCAATATAATTAATATAATAATGATGCATCATTGCTTCAATAGTAATTTTTTAAGTTGTCTTTGTATATATTTATTGGTCATTTATATTTATATGTATTTTTCTATAAACTACCTAATCATGTCTAAGGTCCATTTTTCTATTGGGTTCTCCTTCTCATTGAATTGTACAAAGCTCTGTAGACATTAAGGAAACATTTTGTCATTATGTGCTGTAATTCTGCCCATATTTTGTCTTTTGACTCTGTTTATTGATTTTTCTTAGAGGAGTCTAATGCACACACATAAAAGAGGAGTATTAAAGTATTATTTGTTTTATTTTTAATTGTTTTTTTGAGCACTCACTTTAGGTAGAGTGCTGTGGCATCATAGCTCGTAGCAATCTCCAACTCTCGGGCTCAAGTGATTCTCAGCCTCCCAAGTAGATGGGACTATGGCTGCTCACCACAATGCCTGGTTATTTTTTAGAGATAGGGGTCTCGCTCTGGCTCAGGCTGGTCTTGAACTCATGAGCTCAAGCAATCCACCCACCTTAGCCTCCCAGAGTGCAAGGATTATAAGTGTGAGCCACTGTGCCCAGCTCTTTTTAATTTTATTTATTTATTCATTTATTTGAGACAGAGACAACTCACTCTGGCATTAACTTAGCTCACAGCTATCTTAAACTCCTGGGCTCAAGCAATCCTCCTGCCTCAGCATTCCAAATAGCTGGCACTACAGGCAAAATGCCCAGCTAGTTTTTCCATTTTTAATAGAGACAGGGTCTCACTCTTGCTCAGGCTGATCTTGAACTCCTAAGCTCAGGCACTCCACCCATCTTGGCCTCCCAGAGTGCTTACAGGCATGAGCCTCCTCACCCAGCGTGAAGTATTAAAGTTTTTTTTTGTTGTTTTGAGACAGAATCTCACTTTGTCACCCTCAGTAGAGTGCTGTGGCATCACAGCTCACAGCAACCTCAAACTCTTGGGGTCAAGCGATTCTCTTGCCTCACCCTCCCAAGTAGCTGGGACTACAGGCACCCATCACAACACCCAGCTAATTTTTTTAGAGATGGTGGTCTCCTTCTTGCTCAGGCTGGTCACGAACTGGTGAGCTCAGGCAATCCTCCAGCCTCGGCCTTCCAGAGTGCTAGGATTATGGGTGTGAACCACCACACCTGGCCCTAAAGTTTTAGGTAATCAAATTTCCATTATGGCTTTTGGTATATACAATACAAACATATGTAGCCTTTTAAATAATTAGCAGGAATTCATGAGGTTTTCCTAAATAATACTGGTTATCTTTAGGGAGGTGAATGAGGCATAAACCAGGCCTTTGCCTTCAAAGAGTTTGTAACTTACCTGCGTAGACAGCACACCCACTGTCCTCTCCCTCTAATCACCCAGATCTTGGCTTTCAAAGCACATTCACACCTCCTATACTATATGGAGTTGATTTTCTCAATTTTTCCTAATACCTCTAGATGGCTGTGACAGAGGTTCCAACCCATCTCTGGAAAGTACAAGTAGTGAGTTAAGCACAAGTACATCAGGTATGTGGCTCTCAACCAGTTGCCAACTTCAAGCAGCTTTGCCATGATAGAGAGTTGCCTGCACCATGGTATAAAGACCAGGACTGAGCAGTTCATGCCTGTGTTCAAGACGGCTGGTACTGCACATGACCAAACAGATTTCATCTAGGAAAAGGAAAGAGCTGTTTCACTTTCACTCGAGTAGCCCATCAGCAGAGAGAAGGAGAAGTAAATACCCAAGGGAGGTGCTGGATACCACTTCTTGTATTCAGAGAAGATGACATAATTTTGCTTTTTGAGTAAAAATCAAGACCCACTTACAGAAAGGGATACTGAGGATAGAAGAGCTTTGGTGGGAGGTGGCAGCAGAATAATGTTTCCTCAGATTTGCTTACTTCTCTGGACCGTACTTCTTATGTCCCAACAGAGGGAAGTCTGAGTGCTGTATCTGGGCAGAGTGAGCTGGACAGCCGGTTGCAGGCCCAACCTCTAAGTTCACTCATCCCCATGATGTTCTCTCCACCCGAGTCACTGCTGGCATCCTGCATCCTCCAGGGGAACTTTACAGAAGCCCATCAGGTGAAGGGGGCGTGGGCCATACTTTGTCATAATAAAGAATGCTGAGACAGCTCCTAGCTGCCTGTGGTAAAGTTAGATGCACGTGCAACCTGGGCCACCCAAGAGGACTTGGGGATCCACATGGAGCAGGAGAAGCAAGAGGGAGTTTCCATGTGTGCAGGCCCAATCCTCAGCCTTGCAAATTCAGAGACAATAAATTTTTTCTGTTCTTAACATAAACAGAGTCATAAGGTAAAAGCCATTATCCCACCACTGCAAAACATTGCAATTTTTTTCTTTCCTTGTACTCCTTCTGTGAACACATACATATTTACCTAGTTAAAAATCATGATGCAGACAATTGTCAATAATATATAGAATGCAAGTTCAATATACAAGAAGCACAGGGAGTAGCAAACTAGAATATTTGTGTTTTTTAGGGAAGGTAGTCCAAGGGTCATCATCAAGAAGACTTAACCTCTCTGAGCTTCAGTATTCTCATTTCAAAATTAGGGTTAAATATAACACCTGCTGTTTCTTTATCAAGGAAATGTTAAGAGAGTTATGTACAAACTGTGAGAAATACAAAGGTCCTCTACCATTACTTAAACTTACAAGCAGAAAATACTATTCTTCTAATTTGTAAAACTCTCTTGGTGTATTTATGAGAGTCCCTCTACATGTAGGTCAGAATTTTCCTTTTATTCAGTTCATTTGTCCAGTAATAAATCTAGGAAAAATCTGGGTGATAGGATAATGTTGGCCTAATTTCCTCTGATCATTTTATTTTATTTATTTTTTTTTTTATTGTTGAATCATAGCTGAGTACATTAGTGCAATCAAGGGGTACAATGTGCTGGTTTCATACACAATCTGAAACATTTTCATCAAACTGACATAGATATCGTGTCATTTTCTTAGTTATTGTATGAAGACATTTGTATTCTGCATTTAGTAAGTTTTGTCTGAACCTGTCTAAGATAGACCATAGGTGTGGCCCACCATTTGCCCTCCCTCCACTCATCTTCCCCCCTCCCCTCCCCTCCCTCACCATGTTCCCCATATTCTTATGCTATAATTGGGTTTTAGCCTTCATATGAAAGCTATAAATCAGCTTCATAGTAGGGCTGAGTACATTGGATACTTTTTCTTCCATTCTTGAGATACTTTGCTAAGAAGAATATGCTCAGTGGGTAGGACGCCAGCACCACATACCAAAGGTGGTGGGCATACCCAGCCCTGGCCAGACTGCAACAAAAAGATATCCAGGCGTTGTGGCAGGCACCTGTAGTCCCAGCTACTAAGGAGGCTGAGGCAAGAGAATCACCTAAGACCAGGAGT
>CAUYON010102540.1:0-13742 GCA_963573935.1 Arctocebus calabarensis | reverse complement strand
TGGGCTCTTCTGGGTGCCTGGTCATCCTCCTGGGCTCTTCTGGGTGTCTGGTCATCCTCCTGGGCTCTTCTGGGTGTCTGGTCATTCTCCTGGGCTCTTCTGGGTGCCTGGTCATCCTCCTGGGCTCTTCTGGGTGTCTGGTCATTCTCCTGGGCTCTTCTGGGTGTCTGGTCATTCTCCTGGGCTCTTCTGGGTGTCTGGTCATTCTCCTGGGCTCTTCTGTCTTCTTGCAGTGGAAGAGAAAGAAGGAAAGGAGAAAAAAGACGCCAGCAGGATTTCTCATCCAGAACCTAGTTCCATCTGCTGGATTGGATCGGCTTCCTGTCATTAGCCAGGTTGGTAGAAAGATGATGGTGGGGGAGGGGGGCTCTGGCATCCTGAAGATCATGCCTCAAAGGTCAACGAAAGTGCCAATGAAAGCAGCCTGGAAAAAACATGCTAAGGCAGGAACCAACGGGGTCTTCCATTTTTTCCCCCTTTCCTTTTATAGTAACAAGGATGGACACTCAAGAAAGACCATGGACTAAAAACGACAAGTGATGCTTTCATGGTATTCCTTCTTGGATAGATTTATTTTTAGATTTATTTTACAATAGCTTTCCTTAAGCTTATAGATTTGGAAAGGAATTTTAAAATAGTCCAATCCAATTCCCTTGTTTTAGAGATTAGAAAATTACAGATCAGAGGAGTGAGGTAAATTGTTGAAGATCATGATGTGTAAGCCAAGTTTTCTGATCTCCAAGAAAGTAGGAGGTGATTTAGAGTTAGTTAGACCTGGTTTGAATTTATGCTCTTAATTATATCTGTTTCTGGTTCCCTGTGTAATGAAATTAATAAGACTTTATAAGGAAAGTATGAGAAATAGGTAAGAACATATATGACAAGTACCCAGCAGAGTATCAGAATCTTCCCAGGGACTCACTATGCCACACCTTTCTCTTCTGTGACTTAACAGGAACCATTATGAGCATGTGTAGTTAAGATATTTTAGAACATGACTTCTAAAATGATAGGCACTATTAACAGAAGGTAAGTAGAAGAATTGATCAAAGTATCACACCGGCACATACATGCATGTATACACACACACACACACACACACACGGCTTTTCCCACAGTGAAAACTGACCTGATGTTTGAAATTCCTGGTAAGTCTTGATAGTACCCATTATATTCTTAGTGAATACCACTAACTGAGTACCAACTATGAAGCATCAGGTGTTGTGCCACAGGAGTGACCGATTTTAAGTCTAATCCTCACAACAATCTTACAGGGCATTACACAGATGATGACACAAGGGCACGGTGGTTGAGTAATGTTACTCAGGGGCCAGCAATGAGCAGAAGGACTGAAGAAGCCTACAGAAAATTTTCAACTCTCAAGTCAGGCACTATGGCTCATGTCTGTAATCCTAGCACTCTGGGAGGCTGCAGTGGGCGGATCATTTGAGATTAGGAGTTCGAGACCAGCCTGAGCAAAAGCGAGACCCTGTCTCTTAAAAATAGCCGGGTGCTGTGGTAGGTGCCTGTAGTCTCAGCTACTTGGTAGGCTGAGGCAAGAGAATCACTTGAGCCCAAGAATGTGAAGATGCTGTGAGCTGTAACGCGCCTCAGAACTCTCCCGAGGGCAACAAAGTGTGACTCTGTCTCAAAAAAAATTCAACTCTCATATTTATTTCACATGGCATTAATAGAGAGAGGCAATTTCTTTCTTAAAACTCTTTCAAGCATAAATGTCTAGATGCTTAAACCAACAGCCGTTCACCTTGGACATTCAATGGGTGGTGTTCTTAGGTCCCACATGACCATGAACTTGGGTAATTTAAACATTGAACAAAGGGCACAGATGAAGATTTCTTCCAAGCACACACCTGCTGGAAGCTATGAGTAACTATTCCTAAGGTCAGACTTAATTGGATTTAGATCTAAATGAACTCTGACGTTTTGATTATTCACTGCTTCAAAGTGGAAAGAAGAAAAACGCTAAGGTGAGAGGTCAGGAGTGTGAGCTTTCATCTTTCTCCCCTGTGGCTCTGGAAAGTCCCCACTGAGGACTTTCTTTTATACAGGTCTCATATTTGTATTTTTAAAGTAACGTGAGCCACCTAGATGCTCTGGTCCTAACGCCATCCCCAGCCCAGATCTTCTAACAAAGTGGAGTTCTATATTGCATCCAGAATCAGTCCAGTAATAGCTATCACGAGCTTCCCAAAGGCAGAACAAAGTACCTGGAGAGAAATATTCTAGAATTCTCACAATGATTTTCTTTCATAGAATTTTAAGAAATGAAGTCAGCAATTGTAGGAATGATGGAGTATTAGGATGAATGGGAGTGAAGGAATTGACGTGGACAAGCTTTATATATATTACTTCATTTAATTCCCATAATAATTATTTCCATTTTGTTACAAGTACAATCCTTCTCTTCATTTTATTAAAGGAGTAATTAAGGCTGCTCAGAAAAGTGAAAACACGCCTTTAATTTCATGGTGTAGTAAATGGCACAGTTGTTATTCAAAACCTAGCCCCTCGTAATTCTGGTGGCCAGCACTCTGTCTATCCTGAGACCATCATAGAGGGCAAGATACTGGGTGGGGCTTATTAGGGAAAACCGGGAGAAGGTGGGTGCTAAGTTGCAAGAAGGAGAAGGCAAAGGATGTGGCTTGATTGCCTGTCACTCTTTTACACCCGACTGTAGCTTCTGAGACTGCAGGCACTGGGAGACCTGGGAGCAGGTGTGTGACTTGGTTAACATGGAAGGCACAGGAACGTGAGCAACACGGAGGGTGAGGTACAGTGGAGGGAGAAATGCACAGATTCAAGACAATGTTCTTTGAGTTTGAAGACAGACCAGATGATGGCGCTAGATAAGGCCAGTGGATGTTTCCACACAGCAGGAGAGCAGCCAGAGGCTTGAGAACCGAAGAGTCAGACAGGGCCGGAAGGGGAGCAGACTAGATAGACTAAGTATGTTGAAAGTTTGTCATATGCAAAGGAAATATACTTGGTTGACTCCTGCAAGATAGTAACAAAGCTCCATAGGAAGTAACTGGAAATTCGTAAAAGAAGAGAAGAGATTGTAAAGAACGGAAGGGTGACAATGGATGCTCTCACTATCGGTTCTCCGTGACTCACTTGCTTCTTCCATTCCTTCTTGATGAATGCTTCTTTCATTTTGCAAGCATCTGTTGAGGGCCCACGTATGTCAGGCTTGCTGTGGGCACAGGAGGCTTCACACCTCACATCTGAACTATACCAACATATCAGGTCTGCACAGTAGGAAACAAAAAGTTGTCCCTTGGATTCCAGCTAGCAAATGCAGGCCTAATGACCATGGAGTCAATGACAGGGAGAACAGTGTAGAAATTAATGTGATGGAATGTGATGGCATCAATTAGAGTGCCTGTAATAGTGCAAGTGAAGTGTTGATTATGTTGAATGAAATGGAAACAGAAGAGCCTGTGCTCTGACAGCAAGCAGAACGGGAAATGGGTAATGATTATAATAGTTCCCATTTGGGGACCCTGCTCTTGGCTGTGCTAGATGCTTTACTTATTCACCATTCTGTAGTACAACTCAGGGGGAGGTTATTATTACCCTCATCTTACAGATGACAATTAGGGTGACCACACATCTATTTGTTTGGGACCAAGGGATTTTTTCAGGGCATGGGATTTTCATAACAGAACTGGAGAGTTCCAGGCAAACCTAGATAGTTGATAACCTAGAGGAAGTTCAGGGTCATGAAGTCACATGTAAAGAACAGAATGTGAACTCATGCCCGAGATTCTGTTCTTGGTTTTTTGATGACAATACATTTGTCTTCCCTTATACCACACTGCCTTGACTTTTAAAAAACCTAAACCTACCAATGTCAGATCACATGTTTTCTATAAACACATAAAGAAGATTTTGTTTCTTGAATCAAATTATCCCCATGCGCTCTCTGCTGTTCAGTGTTTCACTGCCACTGTCCTAACAACTCCACGACTGGTATCCGCTTCTGATCCAGCAGAGTTTTGGCTAGTAGCACACTTCAACACATAGGACACATCTTCATATGGTAAGCTTTTCTGTTTCTTAGTTATAATTTAGTCATAATGTCAAAGGCAAGAGTGGTAGGAAAGAATGCAGAAAGAGGTTGTGTCCATAAGAGACCAACATCTGGAAGAAAATGAAATGAAAAATGATGTCCAGCTGTTTTGTCCATAATCCAGACACACTGATATTTGAAGACATTTGGAGAGTTGATTGAAATTTTAGGTTTTCATACAGATGTTCAGCATCATATAGACACAACCGTGACTACCCATGGAAAGGCATGCTTAATGCTATTTCACTACGTAATTGCCATAGGGAAATCTTTCATAATTCTAATGTCTATGGTCAGAATAAGGACTCACCTTGTTGGCCTGTACTGTTATATCAATTATATTTTATAGTATATGGTTATTATGTTCCAGGACATATATTTTGATCTAGATAGCCATGTCATGATGTAGATGCTATGGGTTTTGAAATTAATTACTGCATAGTCTTTTTTTTTTTTTAAGTTCTAATCGGTTAAATGCAGTGAGGAAGAATGGGGGCATTTATTTGATTATCTAGGTTTCCTTAAATAACAAAACAAAGTTATTTAAAACACATGATTCAAATAATTAAAGTTTTAAAATGATGTCACATTCTAACTAAATATAGTCCTGGGGCTCACCGTACTCTGTAATCAGTACGCCCCTGGTTTGTTGTGTGAAGCAGCTGCATTATCTGAATTTTTCCAAGTAAACAAACTCTGCACTGTGCAATAGTATTTGTTGTTTGCTAATGTACTAGTGGTTAGAAAATGCTTAAAAACTCTAATTATACATTTCCATATAATGCAGAGGCTGTATGGGGGTGTGCTTCATTTCTTGAAGATACACGCATATACGCACATTTGTAAATTGTCTGGTTTATAGTAGTTATTCAATAAATGTTTTGTAAATGACTGAAAAATAATATCAAGCTTAAAATTACTTACTATGCACTGGACACAGGGGTAAGCTTTTTTTTTTTGAGGTAGGGTCTTGCTTTGCCACCCTGGGTAGAGTGCAGTGGCATTGTTGTAGGTCACTACAACCTCAAACTCCTAGGCTCAAGAGATTCTCCTGACTCAGCTTCTCCAGTAGTTGGAAATACAGGCACTCCCAGCAAGCCTGGCTATTGATTTTCTCTTTTTTCGGTAGAGCCTGGGCTTCACTCTTGTTCAGGCTGGTCTTGAAGTCTCAAGCTCAAGTGATCCTCTGCACTTGGCCTCCCAGACTGCTAGGATATGGACTGGAGCCACCTTGCCTGGACCTGGGTTAAGCATTTAAAGGACACAGCATTACTCAATCAACAAAATCATCCTTTGAAGTGGCTTTGTTATCTTTGTTTTCCATGTGAGTCAACTAAGGTGCAGAAATGTTAACTGAGTTATTTGGCCAAGTCTGTACAAATCTAGCATAGACATGGCTGAAGTAGCTTTTGAACCCAGGTTTGTTTGACTCCATAGCCTGCAGTATAAACCATTATTTTCTGCTGCTTCTTTTTCAAGTGAGTATGTGATAGCAGACACCTAATTTTGCCACTCCCTAATTTTACCACCCCCAACTGGTTTAACACCACTGTCAAACACAGACACGCAAAGATCATTTTATTCTGATTTCACTAAAAACTATCTTGGTCGTGAGGTGCTGGCTCCTGCACACAGATGGAAGGAGTGGCAGTCATCACACCAACGGCTCTTGCACACATCCAAAATGATTCAGTCCCTGGGTTTGCAGAGGTTGTTTTAAGCCAAATGACACCTGTAAAGGGAAGTTATGTCATTGCTCTTTCCTTTTAAATCTTTACTTCTTACTTATGGGCCTGGTCTGTTACAAACATTGATGTGTCATAAAAAATATGTTGCCTTCTAAATCACTTCTCTCCTGTAGGAGATTACAACATTTTTTTTATTGCCCATCTGAAGCTCTTGAAGTTTTGTTTCTTCAAAACCTATTCTAGGTACAAAGAGATGAGGCTTTAACTTCAAAGGAAGCAGTAATGAAAGATACACTTGCTGAATTCAGAACTACCTCTTTAGTCTTTTAGTCGCTGCTACCTCACTCCTGCAATTGCCGTTTAAAACGTCACAATACACAGAAGTGTCCACCTTCTGTGATTATTTCTTCCCTACTTTCAGTAGCATATACAAACACATTAGCCCTTTGATCCAAAGTCTTATCTCTCCTTACTGGAACATAGTGGAAGAGCCATCTCAATTCTTGGAAAACTATAGCTTCTGGTGCATTTAGCCATGTTAAGAAATTCATTATACATGTACGTACACACACAATTGAGAATTTTTAAATCAAATAGTTGCATTTTTTCAGTGTGAAATTTAAAAGGAAGAATAACTATGCCACTCACTTCTTAATAGGACAATCCAGCAGTATTTGTTGGATTGATTTTGCTTTATTTAAAAGGTGTGCTCATCAAATACCATGTAAGAGACTATGTTTACCCACCAACATAATAATACCTTTTATATTTACATGGCCATTTATAGTTTATAAGGTGCTTTTATATTTATGTATAATTGAGTGATACAATTTGAAATTATTACCCCACATATAATAACCTGTTTCTTACCACTACATTCAAGGGAGACACACTTTTCAGGCACTGCCTTGACTAAAAAGGTAGCATAAAATAAATATCCTGTTTTAGTCCAAAAGAGATTTGAGACAGAGGAAACAAAAAGATGACAAGCATTATCTCAATCAGATGAAACCAAAATTTATGAGAGGGGTTTTGTTAAAGGGTTCTCAGCTGAACCAGCCCGTGATCTAACGATCCATTCTTCTAAGATGTAGTGCTTCACCTTGAGGTTTTTTAATGGCTGTTTCTAACTGCAGCGCCTCACCTTAGACATTAAAGATCACCTCAAAAGGATTAGCAGGGTACTGGTGAAACTTATTAAAGGTAGAGTATCAATGTCGTTATACAGTGATCAAGAAAATGCCATTAAGGCTATCTGTAACAGTACGATAAAAATATTTCTGAATGTATATGAAGCACATTGTGCCCTATGATTGCACCAATGTACACAATTATGATTTAATAAAATTATAAAAAAAAAAAAGGATGAGCTAATGGTGTATGTGAAGGCATCTCTCCTTGGAACCTTCATGAGTGAGAAATAATGAAGGAACCCCATATTTGGGACAAGGTCCATGGCAGAGAAGAGACAGCTGACTTTGACATCTGTCTTGCATTCAAACAAAGGCTACTCCACCTACTAACTCAAAGCCCTTAGGAGGTTATGTAAATCTCTCCCAACCTGTTTTTATATCTCTATAATGGAAGTAATAACATCATTTTCTTATAAAGTTATTGTATAGATAAACTGTAATACTGAATGTAAAACATTAAGTTGGTGCTCAAGGTATTAAGTAATAATCAGATCCATTGTCCATCTATTACTGGACCTCTGTACTTATTATTACAGTTTTCTAGGCAGAAGCCAAAGAAGGTTTTAACCAAGGCATAGGTTGCACTAAAAGGAAAGGGAAGAGAAAGCTTCATCTAGAGACACTTCCAGATTCTAACTTGGGCATCTGGGTGATGATGATGATGATGATGACATTCAATAAAACCGGAAATAGAGGGAGATGGTGGAGAGAGAGAGAGATGATACTGCACAATGCATATTCTGTTGTGCATATTGCCTGCGTCTTGTTCAACCTTGCATCCCCACCTCCTAATCAGGTCTGGGCACACAGTAGGCAATATCATAGCTATGTGGTAAATTCCGTCATGAATAAATCACACAAATCACACACTGAGGACACCCAGCCTAATTTAGTGCCCATATTTGAAGTGGATGAATGTTCAAAATAAAAAGGCGAAAGATTTATACGATCTGAAGAGAAACCAGAGTATAAGAATGTTCAAAGTAAATAGAGCTCATAATATATTGTTATCTGAAATATGTAAATACATAACCTGGCATTTATGTCTTTTATCAAGGGCTATCACAAAAGACTTGCATAATGTTTCAAAGAAAATGGACTGAGAATGAAAAATACAGAAGGGCAATTCTGTCTGGATAGATCAGGAAATCGTTCCTTTTCAAGGCTTAAGATGGTAGAAAGGAGGAGACACTTCCATTTCACGTTGCTAGTTGGGACGGACATGAGTCTGAGATGTTATTGGCCTCAGGCAGAGATCTGTCAACTTTCACAAGCTCATAGTGTTTCCTCTCATCTCTACGTGAAGACTGCAGAGCCATTCAGTAGGTAGAAAATCAGTGTGGCAGTTTGGTTAAAAGTACGTGTCACACCAGTGGCGGCTTGGACATTTACATGGAAAGATTCGTGTTTTAGTGTACTTTTTAGGTGGCTCTTTTCAGATGCCCTTAAACATCTCTGTTCCTAGAACATTTTCTCTTCCCAATTTGTGCTACATTTTACTTCTCTTTGCCTTAAGAAAGCCTTGTCTTCCACACCACCGTAGGCAGATCATCTATTTGCTGTTTATACAGTGTAGTCATTCTCCAGGAGCCCTGGGCTCAGGACGCTAGGTGCTGTTCTAATTGCCTATTTTCCTTTGTTACCTCATCGTGAAAGCAGGCTGAGAGGAGGCCGCAGCTGGCAGCTGCCTGTCTCAATGAGGAAACGGACAAAAGAGGCCTTTGCAGCCGTAGACCAGGTTCCACAGCCTTTTACGGTTACTGACGGGGTGAGCTTTATCATTTTAAAGTGCAAATAAGTCATGGTTTTTGAAGTGAATTGCATTACTTTATGAATAAGGATCAAGGTCTTTGAGAAATCAGTTAGCCCCTATATTTGAACAGATGCTGTACTGTAGCCTCTCTCAGGACCTGTGTGCTTTGAATCAATCTAGTATTTCTTTAACATATATGCAGAAGGGTGATCTTTAAAAACTAATACATTAAAGAGATATTTGTTAAAAGTACAAATTGGCAACATACAATTTTATATTAAATTAGCAACTGATAAATCTGGAAAAGTGCATTTTTTTTTTTTAAGTCAGGAAAGCACACATGGCCTGAATTCAAGCCCTGCTACTCACACACAGTGATACAGGCATGAAAGACTCAGACATGTGGCCTGGAAAGATGGGGCAAAGTAATGTGATAATGGTGCCTTTTGGCATGAGTTATATCCAGAAAATATTTATTGGTAATGGCTGCAGAGTTCTAGAAACCACACACAAAAAAGTCGCCTATGGCAGCTTATAATCATGTTGGGATCCACCAGTCTTGGAATTGGGTGGATTTTGGTGATCTTCATCCAAGTCTATTTCTCTTATAGAATATTTAATCTGATCACTGCTCTTCTGCCTGAGACAAAACCCTTTGTGATTATCTTTCCCTCTTCACACCCCCTTCTGAGATCTTGTTTTCTTCTTACTCGTTCACATACTCTCCGCTTTCTACCCTCACTCACTTCTTATTTTTCTTTTCTCAGTGTTTAGGGTTTGGGGAACAAAATGAAAGAAATAGAATCCCAGTGTGGCCTTTCCTGGTCCTCTGCTGCCCCACACGGGCATGAAGCTCCTCGCCCAGGCTGCAGCTTCTCAGCTTGTGGGGGGATTTTGCTCAATGCTGTGCAGAGTCCTTTGGATTCTGCACATGACTTGTCCCGCAGAGAGAAGGCCATTTGTGCAAATGGATAAGGGGAGCAGGCAGTACAGGAGGAAATGGGCCCCTTTACCCTCATCATAGACTCTGCACTGGAACTGGAAGAAACCACAACAAAATGCTTGCCCAATCTGTTGATTCATTCCAAAGACAATTGCCAAAAATCTATGTTAAGCACTGAAGGTACAGAAATACAAATCCTTCAGAGTCTCTCTTATTATAGATACACGTAATAACCACACAAAGTTGAAATTATGTTTGTATATATTATATGGGTATCCATATGAGGTTCTGTAGAACCTGAGAAGAAAGAATCACTACCTCTGAGGAATAGAGGGGGGAGATCTCACCAATAGCACACATGCAAGAAGGACACAGAGCATTCAATAATGAGAGAAGAGTAGGGGTTACAGGCATGAGGTCCAAGAAATGTCTCCATCAAGACAGTAGAGTGAGTCATGCAAATTAAGATGTCAGCAACAACCTTCACGTCCATTTCAGTGGACTAGCAGAGGCTAACTATGGTGAGACCTGAGGATCAGAGATGAAAAACTAGGTCTTTTAAGAAGTTTGATGGTGAATAAGAGACGGGTAGATGGCTAGATTTGAATAGGATACTAAATAATGGAAAAATAGCAAGAATAGAAGAGACTTTGAGTTTTTTTTTTTAATGGGGAAGGGCCATGAGATAAGAAAGTTGATGGAACAAGAGAAGATAAAAGCAAGAAACAGAAGCAAGTTCAAGCAGATAATAAAGAGAATATGTGAAGAGATTAGCGTTGGATGGATTAGCATTGCACTGGGCTACAGTCCCCTTTCATTCATCAATAGGAGAGAGAAGGAAAGAAAAGTTGGCATTGCCATGTGTGAAATGTGTAGAAAGAAGGGAGTGTGGAAAAGCAAAAGGCTTGTAGTGAACAGAAAGTGAAAGGTCTTAAGGAAATGCCTACGGTCTTCAATGTCACCAATAATCAGGGACATGCTGTTGCACTCCCACAAAATTTTCAAGACCCAATAAACCATAAGCAAACAAATAGAAATCCGATAATTCCAAGTGTTGGCATGTACGTGGACAGGTGAAAACTCTTATGGCTTTTTGC
Organism: Arctocebus calabarensis; assembly: GCA_963573935.1. NCBI lineage: Eukaryota > Metazoa > Chordata > Mammalia > Primates > Lorisidae > Arctocebus > Arctocebus calabarensis. The sequence continues at coordinate 2,975 of CAUYON010102540.1, read as the reverse complement.
TACATCTCTTTGAGAGCATTTTGACAGTATGCAATAAAGATAACAGTGTGCACACTTCAAAGAGCAATTACACTCCCAGGTATGCCCTGAGGAGCTCTCTCACACTGCACAAGGAGCACACACCCTAAGCAGCCATCAAGGAGCTCTACATTGGAAGATTGGGTATGTTAAGGAGGTCGCTGCCCAGAAGTTAGAATGGACTAGCTATGGGTATGTCAAAGTGGAAACATTTGTAGCATAATGTTGAGAGAGGAACATCAACTTGTAGAATAGTGTATATGAACGGTATTACTTATATAAAGTTCAAAACACAGAACAGGTTTATATGTTATTAATGGACACATCTCCATATGTAGAAAAAGTAAACGATAATAGACATAAAGGCTATGTTGCTTAAACTTACTGTATCTTTTATCTCTAACATTTTATTTCCTAAAATACATCAGAAGACGTGCACTCAATGGAATACCATGTGGCAAAAAGAATAAAAACTCTATAGTTCAACTGTATGGATGAATTTCATAAACATGAAGCTCAGCAAATGAAACCAGAACGCCACTATTATATAAGAAAAATTTCCATGTGTCCTGGTAGGAGTCAGATTATGTGGGCATGGGGTGGGGCTTGAGACTGTAAGTGGACACAGGTGGGGTCATGGGCAGCACCAGTGATGTCTGATTCTTGTTCAAGTTTCCGGTTGCATAGGTGTTTTTAGTAAACTCATCGAACTTCCCACGTTCTCTGGTTACTTATCTGAATGTATGTTATACTGAAATAAAAGGCGTAAAAATGCCATTTGAGAAAGAAAAAATATTGAGGTAAAATGGCATATTAACATTTATTTACTCTTGATTGATGACTCATAGATGATTTTATGATATTTCCTGTGCCTTGCCATTTACTCATAATATTTCATTACAAAAAAAAGGAATAAACAATTGAAATTAAGAGTTATGAATAGGAGACGGCACTGCTCGGCAGAAAGGAGAAAGGAATCTGAGTCCCAGGGCACAAGAGTTCTTGAATCCATTGTCCCCACTTCTCATTCTGGTGCGGTGCTGTCTTCCTGTACATATGCTGTCACTCACTTTATGTTTTCACTTTTATTTTGGAAACTGATTCAACTTCTCCCTTTAAGTCCTGTGAAGTGACTTGACTCTATGTTAGTAACTACATTAATCACCAGTTAGAGAACTGTCCACCCCTCCTAACAGCTGTTGATATTTTAAAATACAGTGATTTTTTTTTTTAAGGTAGGCGAAAGAATGATAATGCTTCCTTTTCTGCTTTTCTTTACTTTCTCAAAAAAACCTCTATGAGATTTATAAAATGCCCTAGGATGAGACCAAAGCCCCTCAAGAGAGGTGTGAGATTTATTTGAGAAGTTCAGTGTTAGTGAGTTTGATTTTAAATATACCAAGTATTTGGGAACTGTCTCTCAGGTAAGGGAACCTTCAGTGTGGAAGATAATTCAGTCAAATCCAACAGTATGCAACTTGCTCTGAGTAAAGAAAACAGGAAACAAAATGCCCTATAAAGCACCCTGCTTTCCCACGTGTGTGCATTTGCCCCTGCCCTCACTTTAATGCCTAAAATTTAATGCCCGGCTTTCTAATTCATGTCACTCCAGCATATCACACTTCACTGCAGAATTGGAGGGGGACAGTGACTTTGCTGAAATGTAACAGACTCCTCTGGACTTCAGCTTACTGTGTAGACAGGTGGGAACAACCTTCTAAACTTAACTCTTATATACCTGGAAATTAAAGTAATGAGAAAAGTATCCATTTCGTATCAAAGCTGGGCATTTCTCATCAAAGACTCAGCAGCCTAGCACATGTTAATTCCAAGGTTCAGCGTGCACAGAAGAGCCTGTTAATATTTGCTGCCCCCTGTAGTTTGCTCTTGTAAAAATTCTAAAAAATCAAGAGAGCTATTTAAAACTCCAGTTGTTCTTCTAAATCCTGTGCATTTGTGGAATTTTTTTTCTGTCCAACGCCACACATCAGAGTGTTGACATGGGATAAGCAAGGAAATACTTCTACGAGCAGTAGTGATTTCATTTTAAGTGAATAAACTGGGGGAAATGATTGCCTTTTAAACATGCAGATTGTGTTATAGGGAGAAAGCCTGCTCACATAAATATAATTTTCTTTAAAAAGGCAGAGGGAGCATCTGTTTATTAAACTACTTTCTCAATTTCCTATTGCCTTCGGAATTGGTTGTGGGACATGATTGCCATTGTCTCCAAGCACAATAGCTTCTAATAACATTAAGCTTAAAATAATATAGTACAAGAGGACAGACTCAGGGTTTGTTCATTTGCCGAAACTAATATAGTTGGAAGACATTTTACCCAAGCTTCAAATAGCAGAAAGTAGCACACAGAACACTAGAAATTTAACACGGGCTCAGTGATGAATGAAATTTCATTATAAAGTATCACAATCTAATATCTAACTTTAGTAAAAATTGCAGACCTAGTTATCAACATGACCCAATGATGGGGCAGATGGTAATAAAGCTGTTTACTTTATCAATAGATTAATGAAGAAGAGTAGATGATCCTAAGATAATATCATTCCATAGTCTCTGTGACTTGAATACTTTTTGGTTTACTTTTATGATTCAGTTGCCCTGCTGGCCTATATATATGCAGTTCCCAGAAAGATTATAGAGGAGTGCAATTAATTTGTACAGTGCTAAGGCTTCCCTCAGGCACATAACACATCTTTGGTCTCTTTAGAGTCAACATTATAGACTTGGTTATTTTTTGTCGAAAACAAATCTTAAAAATTTTAATTTGCATCAAATCGGTAAAAAGGAATGGATACCTAGGGTTTTTTTGAGATCAAGAGACATAATTGTTGTCTACTTTTAATTTTGTGTAGTATACTGAAGCAAATTGAACACCACTGTTTAAAATGCTAAGAGCACATTAAAAGAAAGGTGTGAAGTAGGAGAACCTTTAAACT
>CAUYON010102534.1:0-21673 GCA_963573935.1 Arctocebus calabarensis | reverse complement strand
TAAGACCATATCTCTTAAAAAAAAAGAAAGAAAGAAAGAAAGAAAGAAAGAAAGAAAGAAAGAAAGAAAGAAAGAAAGAAAGAAAGAAAGAAAGAAAGAAAGAAAGAAAGAAAGAAAGAAAGAAAGAAAGAAAAGAAAGAAGCTTGCATAGTTTGCCTATGGTTTTCCAGACATTGAGGAACTAAGTTCTTTTGCTCCCTGGAGAAGCTAAAAATCCTAAAATGAAGGGCCCTCTGCTCTGGTTTCTGCTTCTCAGCATTTCTCTTCTGTTTTCACATACTTTTGCTGCTTTAAAATTAAATCTAAGAAACTCATTCCATATTTTTCATCATCTGCTCTTGAAAGTGAATGTAACGGATTTATGGTTTAGGTTTCTTTGATGTCAGAGTAGCAAACTATGCTTGCTTCACTTGTTTTTGTTTCATTTTTTTTTTACATTTATGAGGCTTTGATAATTTGATTTATTAAAACATCACAGTCAATGTAGGGGAACTGACACCGTTTGCATTGTTGGAAAGCGTTGTGAAACATCGGGCGCTAGTTCCCCACGGAGAGCGCATGTCTCATTATTATATCTACGCCCTCCTGTGGTCTTCATGGAAGTTTGGCATTAAGTAAAATATTAACCTATACCCTAAGAATGTTCATTCCAAGAGCATTTCAGGATTTCTGGGATGGACCTCACCTCCTCTAATTTTGATTTTATATATGCCAAGATGTACAGCATGCTCGGCTATTTTTTTCTTATTACAAAACAGAAGTGGGCTGGGTGTGGTGGCTCATGCCTGCAATCCAGTAGATAGGAGGAGTCTACAAGTTTGAGGTTGCTGTGAGCTATGATCATACACACAAGCCTAGGCAACAGAGAAAGACTCTGTCTCCCCAAAACAAGAAAAAAATCTTGTTATTATAACTGATTTGTAAATTAATCAGTAGTGTGCATGTACATATAGCTATGGTTCAATACTATCTGAGATTTCAGGCACCCACTGTGCATCATGGAACATAGCTCCTATTGATAAGGAGGAACTAGTCTATGTTCTTCACTGAACAAGAAAATAGAAAGGCAATCAGAAATGCCAGAAAATATAAAGTATGGTTTAAAAATGAAACAAAATAATTTATGGGGTGATTTTGAACTGATGAAGTGCCAAGAGAGAGAATCCATTTAATCGTGGTACTTGGAATATTTTCCTTAGCATGACATAAGTTTAATAATGTGAGAATTACAGCACCTTCCTAATGGATTTATTCCCATAATAATAATTAACTTTTATCGAAGGCTTACTAGGCATCAGGCACTGTGCTAAATGCTTTAGATAGATTATTTTATTTAACCTTCAAACAATCCTATGAGTGTAGGTATTATTATCTTATTTTTTCAGGTAAGAACTTGAGCATGGTGGGTGAGTAACTATACCAAATCATACAGCTCTTCAGGAGCAGAGCTGTTCTAAGCCACGTGATCTACCTCTGATATATTGCTTCTGGCTAAGCCACATTATCCAATCAGCAAGAAATGTTATTTGCACGATCATGACTATAAATGCTCTTTTGATTTTAAGAATCATTTTATAAATAAAACATGTAAAATTTGATTACAATTATAAAAGAGAATGCAAACATTACTGATTTTGGTCACATAAAAATAGAAATATAAATCGAAGTTAAGGGAAAGAGGAGGGAACAGAAGGGAACAGAAGTGCCCTTCACTTAGGGCACTAAGTGAAGTGAGGGGCTTCCGACCAGGTACAGCGGCTCCCGCCTGTCATCCCAGCCCTCTGGCAGGCTGAGGCTGGAGGATCACTGGAGCTCAGGAGTTCGAGACCAGCTGGAGCAACAAAAAGACCTTGTTTCTACTAAAAATGGAAAAAAATTAGGTGGGCATGGTGGTGAGCGGCTGTGGTCTAGCTACTCAGGAGGCTGAGGCAGGAGGACGGCTTGAGCCCAGGAGTTTGAGGTTGCTGTGAGATAGGCTGACACCATGGCACTTTAGCCTGGGGGAACAGAGTGAGAGTGAGTCTCACAAAAGAGAACAAAAAAAAAAGAAGAAGGAGAAGATCCTACCCCAAAGTTCATCCCAGAGAAAACAGAGACCCTCCTGTTGGAGCGCCTGGATCCTTTTTCTCTCTTGCACATGCTCCTGGGTGAGCAGACGTAGGTTCCACACCCTCCACTGCTCTGTATCTTCTTGTTCTGATGTGCCGGGAGGGGGCACAAGAAGCCTCAGGGTCTGGCCTTCATGGTAGGTGGGGTGCAAAAGGAAAAGCAGCTCACCCAAAGGAGGACATAATATTGGGAGGTATTTGAAAAGTATTATCTCCTTTGTACATATAAATGCATAGAAAACAGTCTACAAGGGCACAGGTCACTTCAAGAGCGGTTATCACCCCTGGGAGAGAGGGTGGATTTTATTCGGGTAGGACACCAGCAACTGTGGGTTTCTTTTCTTTTTTTTTTTTTTTTGCTATGGACCTTTATTTAGAGCTTTTGTGTGTATCAGTTTTAAATATCATAAAAGCCCTGTGAGGTTAGTGTTTTTACTATTTTTCTTAGCAGTTTTAGGTTTATAGAAAAATTGAGTGAAAAGTCCAGACTCCCCATGTTCTCACCTTCACACCCCTCCCAGTTTCTCCTGTTATTAACATCTGTCACAAGTGATGAGCCAATATTGGCACATTATTAATTATCATGAATCAAAGTCCAGGCTCCCGTCAGGGTTCCCCTTGGTTGTCCATTCCACAGCTCTTGGCAAATGCGTAAGTCACGTGTCACCCATTAGTCTCCTACAGAATAGGCTCACTGCCTGAAACTGCCCTGTGCACCACCACTGCACCCTGCCCCAACCGATGTTTTAAAAACCCTCGGCTCTACACTTGTGCTGCTAGAGATTCTATCTTGCCTGTAACGTGAAACCCAGTCGTTGCACCTGTTCCTTCGGTTACTGACTCTGCTCTTTGTGATAATAGGATCACGAGTGGTCTTCAAGCACCTCATATCCTGCCACTACCGCCACTTGTCAAGGGGAAAACCCAGACAGGATGAGATCCACATTCCCAGCTGTCCCTGTCTTCCAAGGAAGAGAAACTCGAAACCAGGAGCTAAGGAGCGAAACCAGATACCCCAGGGAAGGGGTGGTGGGTGTCAGGTCCCTGGTGTTCTTCAGGAGAGGCGCCAACCCAGAAGCCCCAAAGTGCTGGGAAAACCAGGGCAGAAATGCAGATAATGCCAGGAGATACTTCAGATTGTGGGGGAGGGGCCTCAAATAACAGGAGTGAAGATTTGGGAGGATCTGGGAGGCACTTTTATTGCAGATTGATTAGGAGTGGTGTGTAGCCTTTCTGCCTCCTGGAATCAAACTACGACCTCCAAGATCGGCATGGGGGGAGTCTTTTATGGAGACAGGTTAGAACGAGGCTGGGAGATATTTTTCTAGGGAGGGTTTTCCAAACATTTTCTACTGTGACCTACAGTCAGGATATATTTCGTACAGGCATGTAGTATACCGATGTAATGTGATCACACCTGTGTATGCACACACACATGCATGCATCTGCTCTCTTGTAACAGGTTCAGCATCACCTGGGAGCATGCTGGGCATGCAGAATGGGGGGCTAACGTCCTACCCAGTACCTCAGAGTCTCAGGTAATTATGATGCATATTAAAGTTTAAGAAAGGCTGAGTATGGTGGCTCACAGCTGTAATCCCAGCGCTCTGGGAGGTCCAGGCAGGTGGATTGTCTGAGCTCACAGGTTCAAGACCAGCCTGAGCAATTGTAAGACCCCATCTCTAAAAATGCTGGGCTTTATGGTGGCTCCTGTAGTCCCAGCTACTCAGGAGGCCGAGGCAAGAGGCTCACTTAAGTCAACAGTTTGAGGTTGCTGTGAGCACCACAGCACTCTACAGGGGCAACAAAGCGAGACTGTCTCAAAAAAAAAAAAAAAGTTTAAGAAGCTCTGCATTAGGGGAATCCAAGCTGAAGATGAGCAAACCTTCTGTAAACTCCATCTGACTCCACAAATTTTCTTCCTTGGAGATCAGAGCACTTTGTAAATTGCCTAAATCTAACAGCCTGGGACTTGGTCTTCCACCCTCCTCAAGACCGTGGCACAAAATGATGAGAACTTGCTTGTATTATAGGGCACACCATGTGCCAAGCGTTATTTACTGCCCTATTTATGCATAGTATGTGCATATTAATTCTTTTAATCCTCTGAACAACCTTAATAGGCCAGTTCCATCATTTTGCACTTTATAGATGAGAAACTGAGAGACTTTTCCCAGTCACACAGCTAATAAATTGAGAAGTAAAGTAATAAAACTACACAAAAGAAAAGGGCAGGAACCACACCAAAGACAGAAAATAGTCAAGAGGTTCCTTTATGAAGGGAAGTGGGCAGGAGCAGATTCTGGAATTAAGGAGGCAGGGATAGGTGGCACCTCGCAGATTCTCATTGGAGAGCTACCAAGTTGAATGGTGCCAGTCTTCCTGACAAGATCCCCAAGGGTCCCTGTGCTCAGAACCTGTGGCTATGACCAAGGGCAGGGCTGGGGAAACTTTCCATGTGGGAAGATCACATTAATCTAGCAGTAATCAAATAAGGCCACCTTTGAGAAACTTCCATTAATGTATTTTAAATGTACATTATTGAAAATAATTGTTAATTTTAAAGTTGATTAACCTTTTAATGACTGTTGTGTCTGCTTTCTGTGGGAAAGCATTTGGATATTTGGTTGCAGCCTGGAGGGCCATAGTGTCAGTTGATCCTCTAGATGGAGATCAATCAGTTGTGACCTTGAGGGTGTCTTAATTGGGGTTAGGGAGGAGAATGTAGACTTGCAGCCATAGTGGTTGAAAAGCAAGAAAGAATTTTGGAGGCATATTGACAAAGATGTGGGTGTTCTGCAGCATTTTTCCATATTTTAAATGAATCTTTCTTAGCATCAAACAACGACTTGTCATTTACTGAGAGCTCCATCAATTCCATCTTCAGTTCTTTAAGGGCCTTGGTGATATTAGCTAGGTTGGATGTTTGCTGCACATGATACATAGACTTAGCTTTATCTTGTGAAGAAATATTCAAATCATTTTGATTTGCCATGGTATCACACAATGATGCTGCATTCCTATGGAAATCTTCTTTCCATAATTCACATTGCCGTGAATTTACATTGAATTTCACATTCGTGAAATTTAACTACGAGTTCTCCCGGGGATAAAAGTTTGGCCAACACCTGTGTTGGCCATAGCCAATATACTTTAGAATGATATTGCAAATGCACACTGAATACCTCACCATTTAACTTTAGCATGTTATGACAGTGACAATGCCATGTTGCAATTGCTTGAACATAGTTAACAATACTTATAACTTGTTGCAAATGGTCACTAAAAATACTAGCTTTAGCACAGAGATTTTTGTTGATACCAGATACATTGGAAAGAAGTAAGAGCATCTGGACCTGTTAATAAAATACTTTTTTATCTGAGCAATAAATCCTTCATGTTTTCCTGTCTGTACATACACTCACTAAATTTACCAAATTCAGCCCAATTTTATGATACTTATCTTGAAGGTTGTTGAAGATGGATATATAGTATTATACATAGTACTCCCAGTGTTCTGTTTGCAAGAGCGCCCAAAGGTAGTAACTCTTCAAAGCAAAGAAAATCTTCTGTTATGACACAAATGAAGTATTAAATCTGCACTGAGTCAGTACTACCAGGTTTTCATCCAAATTCATTGAATAATACATATTTTCCTTTGAAGTATTGCATGAATTTGTTCTGTTAAGTTGAAGGGTAATTCATGCTGCCCATCTGTTTCGGTTCTTCTTAAAAGAGGCAATTGTTTGTGTAATACTTTGCAATAATAACAGGGTCTAAACATCCTAACACTTTGATAATGGATTCTTTCACAATTTCTACAACACTGAATGGCTTCATTTCCTCCCCCCCCAAGTATATAAGGTATTTTATAAGTTGTTTCAGTGGCATTATTTCCAGGACTTATTGTTGCTTGAAAGCATTGTCTTTACTTTTACCTTTCATCTTTATTTCTACAATACAACCTTTCATGCCTCTCCCTCTAATTTAAAATATTTGTGGTCTTTGGAAGGTGTTATAATGCCAATGAGCATTGAATTTCTTGAATGTTGATACTGCAGTATCAGAGAGCAGGCAAATTATCTTCAGTAGAAACAATTTAGACCCAGGAAAACAGGGAAGGACAAAATGTTCCAGGGTGACAGCATTATAGCAAGCCTAGAAGGCAAAAGAAAAGAAAAAAAGATTTCAGAATGGGCTCTTTTTCAGTAGAAAAGATGGTATTCTAGAGAGTTTAGAAAAAATGTGGGAATAAGGTAATGAAAGATAGATAGTATGAAAAGAAATAAAAGATAATAATAAATTCCAAAAGCAAGAGGTGGAGCAGGATGGTGGACCAGAAGGCTCTTTCAGCTGAGCCCTCCTAGTACAACTGGAGAAAGAAAAGGGAACCCAGTAAAACTTGGTCATCAGGGTTACAGTTCAGGGAGCACAAAGAGGTGATGGTGTGCAGGACACAGCTGTGATCCAGAGCTGTGGAGGTCTGATTTTACAGGCAAGCGATTGGGAGCTGGTGGGAATGGCTGTCCCCTCCATGGAGATCCAGGAGGAAGCCTTTCTGCAGTTTTCTGGGGAAGCTGTGCATTAAGTAGAATGCTTGGAAGAATGGGCAGCTCTAAGAGTATATGGCAACCAGATTTAAATACCAAGTGGAGTGGGTTTACTATTGGTTTGGTGGCTGGCAAGGCAGTGATATTGGGAAGGTCTCAGTTGCCAGGGTGCTGTGACTGTGGGAAGGTGGGAGAAGATCATGAAGGTGGGCCTCTCAGCAGGGCCTAAAAGCTTGGCCATCTCTGTTCTGCTTGCCTGGATTGGAATCCCACTATTGGGGCAGGCTGAGTGGCTCATGCACCCACCCACCCCCTGGGAACTATTATCAGGGGGCACTGTGCAATCTGCCTCTGAAGGATTCTGGAGAGCTTTAAGATCCCAATCCGGCAAGGACTGAATGCTGAGGAAGCAATCAGGTGATCAGTAAGAGCAGCTAAGTTAAGATCCAGGACCATGCCTGGAAACTAGAAAGAGGTTGCACTAGTGTTCTCTGTCTCCTAAAGCTGCAGCGCCACCTAGTGGTCTGGCAAGATAGTGCAGCATATATATGTATATTCCTATTAAGATTGGTCTCTTATGCTATATATATATATATTTTTTTTCTTTTTTAGTATTTTATTTTCTTTTTGTTGTTGCTGAAGTTGTTTGCTTTTTTGCTTGTTTTCTGTGTTTTTGCTAATTTGTTTGATTGGTCCTATTCTTAACTTTCATTTTTACTTTCACCAAGAGTAAGGGCTCCTGTAATTTTGGTTATGGTATTTCAGCCTTGTTTATTCTCTCTCTCTATTTAACTCCTCTTATTTCTTTTGATAGAAACTTTTCTACTTTTCTCATCTTTCCTACATAAATTGCTCATCCAAAAGCTAAGATATCCCCTTCTCTTTTATGGTGTTTCTTCTTTCTTTCTTTTTTCTTCTCCTCTATTTGATACAACTGTATTTTTAATTTTTCTTATTCTTGTTGTATTATTATTTTTCTCTTTTTCATTTTTCTCTGAGCTCTGGGGTGGCAGGGCTTTGGTGTAGCTGGGAGGTCACAGCAGTAGTCCAGCTCAGGGAAGCCAAGAGAATGTAGTCTAGGAGCCCTTCTACATTTGGCCCTGGGGAGATAGTACTGACAAATCCACACTGCAGAATTTTTCTTTTGCTTTTTCATTTGTATTTATTTTTTCTTCTTGGTTTTGTTTTTTTTCTCTTTTCTTTCTCTTCCTGTTTTTAAAAGAGGTAGAGTCTGGCTTTTCTCAGGCTGGCAAGGAGCTCCTAATTTTGAGGAATACACCTAGTCCAGCCCTTCAAAATCCTTGAGTTACAGGCATCCCTTTAGCACCATTCCTGAACAGCTCTTCCTGTTCTCCTTCTCTCCTGTTCTTCAATTGTTTTCTTCCATCTCCCGTCCTTTTTTTCCTTTTCTTTTTCACTTTTCTTTCTTTATTCTTCTTTCTTTATTTTCCTCTTTACTCTCTGATACTCTTTACATTTCTTTCCCTTTTGTCCTAATAGCAAGAGGCAACTTCAACACCTAAGCTCAGAGACAAGGTAATTTAAAGGAAAGGAGGAAGTGAGAAGGAAAAAAGCAGGACAAGGAGGTGAAGTAGAAGAAAACATTCATGAGGAGAAACTAACAGAAAAATTTGGGTGGGTAACATGAAAACCAAAACTAGAGCAACTCCTCCAAGGGACAATGAGGCAGCTACTACAGAGGATTCCACCTATTAAAGAATTAATTGATTTGACAGAAATGGAATTTAAAATGTGGATGATAAAGACAATAAAGGGAATGGACAAGAAAAGGGAAAGATAGAACCCAAAGATGGATGAGAGATATGTAGAATATAGAAAGGATATGGCACAGCTTAAGGAAATGAAGGAGACAATCAGGGAATGCAAATATGCAGTAGAAAGTATCAAAAATATATTATATCATGGAGAAGAAAGAACCTCAGAGCTAGAGAGTAAAGTTTTTGAGTTAACCCAGGTAGTTAAAGACGGAGAAAAGAAGAAAGAGAAAGCAGAATAGTCACTTAAACATTCACACGTATGAATAATAGGGATCCCTGAAGGGGAAGAAGATTGTCCCAAAGGAATGAAAGGCCTACTGGAGACTATCATACATGAAAACTTCCCAACTATTGCTAAAGATTCCAACACACTCCTTTCAGATGGATATTGAACACTGGATCATCTCAACTCAAACAGAACTTCTCCAAGACACATTGTATGAACCTGTCCAAAGTCTAGATGAAAGAGAAAATTCTGCAGGCTGCCAGGATTAAGCCCCAGCTGACCTATAGAGGCAGAGCCATTAGGATCACAGCAGACTTTTCAACTGAAAATTTCCAAGCCATAAAAGAATGGTCATCTACCTTCACAATTCTTAAATAAAATAACTTTCAGCCCAGAATTCTGTTTCCTGCTAAACTAAGCTTCAAATCTGATGGAAAAATCAAATCTTTGGGGGATATGCAAACACTGAGGAAATTTGCCACAACGAGATCAGCTCTACAAGAAACACTTAGACCTATTCTGAACACTGACTATCACAATGGACCATCAGCAAAGGAAACACCCAGATGCTAAAGGTCAAAACTTAGCCTCCAAATGGTGCAAAGGATAACAGTACAGACAGACTTTCACAAAATAAGATGAGTAGAATTCCACCATACCTATCAATTCTCTCAATAAATGTTAATGGATTGAACTTCCAAAGAAAAGATACAACTGGATTTATAAAAAAGTGCAAGCCATCCATATGCTGTCTCCAGGAAATGCACCTAGTCTCAAGACTCAGGGTTAAGGGATGTAAAACAGTATTTCAAGCAAATGGAAATCAGAAGAAAAGAGGAGTTGCAATCTTATTTTCAGATACAAGCAGATTTAAACCAAATAAAGTTAAGAAAGACAAAGATAGACACTTAATACTAGTTAAGGGAAAAATATAACAAGAATAAATTTCAATTTTAAATATTTATGCACCCAACTTTAATGCTCTCAGATTTATGAAACAGACAGTTAACAATTTCTGCTTTTATCAATTGAGGGGTCCGAGCAATACGATATTCCATAACACCATAATAGTTTACACCCCTCTCACAGAACTGGAAAAATCCTCTAAACAGAAACTAAACAAAGATACAAAAGACTTAAATGTGACCCTAGAACAAAGGGGATTAATATATAGACATATATAGAATACACCATCACAGTGCAAAAGAATAGACTTTTGTCTTGTTAGCCCATGGCTGACATACTCCAAAATAGATCACATCCTAGGATACAAATCAAATCTCTGCAAAATTAAAGGAATAGAAATTGTAACTTGTCTCTTCTGAGACCACAAGGCTATAAAGGTGGAACTCCAATAAAAATGTTCATTCCCACACAAAGGCACAGAAATTAAACAACCTTATGCTTAATGATGATTAGGTTCAGGAAGAGATAAAAGCAAAAATTGTCAAATTACTCAAACATAACAACAATGAAGGCACAAGTTACCAAAATCTGTGGGATATCGCAAAAGCCATCTTAAGAGGGAAATTTATTGCATTGCCTACATTCAAAAAACAGAAAGAGAGTACACCAGCAAACTCATGAACCATCTTATGGAATTGGAAAAAGAAGAACAATCTAATCCCAAATCCAGCACAAGAAGAGAAATAACCAAAATTAGATCAGAGATTGATGAAATTGAAACAAATGAGTCATTCAGAAAATTACCATAACAAAAAGTTGGTTTATTGGAATGAAAAAGTTGGTTTTTCGTCACATCAGAATTCTATCAAACCTTCAAAGAAGAGCTTATATCCATACTGCAGACATTATTCCAAAAATTGAGAAGGAAGGAATCTTTCCTAATATATTCTATGAAGCAAACATCACCCTGATAATAAAACCAGGAGAAGATCCAACTAAAAAGGAGAACTTCAAACCAATTTCATGAATGAATATAGATGCAAAAATTCTCAATAAAATCTAGCCAATACATTAAAAGCTATACATTAAAATCTAGCTATACATTAAAAGAATTATACATCATGATCAAGTAGTTTTCATCCTGAAGATGCAAGGCTGGTTTAACATAAACGTAATTCACTGTATCAACAGAAGCAAAAAACAAGGATCATACGATCCTCTCAATAAATGCAGAAAAAGTATTCAATAAAATTAAGCATCCTTTTCTAAATAGAACACTTAAGAATATAGGCATAGGTTGCACTTTTCTCAAACTGATCAAAACCATCTACAACAAACCCACAGCTCATATTATACTGAATGGAGTAAAACTGAAAGCTTTTCCACTTAGAACTGGAATCAAATAAGGTTGTCCTCTATCACTGCTACTATTCAACAAAGTGCTGGAAGTTCTACCCAATGTAGTCAGGCAAGAGAAAGAAATTAAAGGCATCCAATGGGGGGGCAGAGGAGGTGATATTCCTTGTCTTTGCCAATGATATGATTTTATAGTTAGAGAACCCCAAGGACTCAACCCCAAGACTCCTAGAAGTGTTCAAAAAATACAGTAATGTCTCAGGATATAAAATCAATGTCCACAAATCAGTAGCTTTTGTATATGCCAATAACAGCCAAATTGAGAAGCTAATCAAGGGCACAATTCCCTTCATAGTAGCTTCAAAAAAAGTGAAATACCTAACAATAGAGGTGAAGGACCTCTACAAAGACAATTACAAAACCCTAAGAAAAGAAATAGCAGAAGATATTGACAAATGGAAGAACATACCATGCTCATGGCTGAGAAGAATCAACATTGTTAAAAAGTCTATACTTCCCAAAGCAATCTACACATTTGATGTGATCCCCATTAAAATGCCAAGATCATACTTTCAAGATTTGGAAAAAAATAATTCTTCATTTCATATGGAACCAGAAAAAACCCATATACCCAAGGCAATTCTTAGTAATAGAAACAAAGCTGGGGGCATCACCCTACCAGACTTTAGGCTATATTATAAGGCCATAGTGATCAAAACAGCATTGTATTGGCACAAAAATGGAGACACTGACATTTGGAACCGAGTAGAAAATCACGAGATGAAACTAACGTCTTACAGCCACCTAATCTTTAATAAACCAAACAAGAACATACACTGGGGAAAAGAATCTCTATTCAATAAATGGTGCTGGGAGAACTGGATAACCACATGTAAAAAGACTGAAACTAGACCCATGCCTTTTACCATTTACAAAAATTGATTCAAGATTGATAAAAGATTTAAACCCAAGGCATGAAACAATAAAAATCATCAAAGAGCATGGCGCCTGTGGCTCAGTGAGTAGGATGCCAGCCCCATATGCCAGAGGTAGTGGGTTCAAACCCAGCCCCGGCCAAAAACTGCAAAAAAAAAAAAAAAAAAAAAAAAAATCCTTGAAGAAAGTTTGGGAAAACACTTGACTATATCAGCCTGGGGAAAGGTTTTATGAAGAAGACTTCCATGGCAACTGTAACAACAAAAATAATTGTTAAAAGGAACTTAACTAAACTGAAAAGCTTCTGAACAGCTAAGGAAACAAAAACCAAAGCAAGTAGGCAATCTTCAGAATGGGAAAATATATTTGCATATTATGAATCTGACAAAAACTTGATAACTAGGATCTATAGAGAACTCAAATTAATCAATAAAAAAAGAGCCAACAATCCCTTAGATCACTGGGCAAAAAAGATGAATAGAACCCTCTCTAAAGAAGAGAGATGAATGGCTAACAAACATGAGAAAATGCTCATCAATAATCAGAGAAATGCAAACCAAAACTACCCTGAGATATCACCTAACTCCAGTGAGAATGGCCCACATTGCAGTCTCAAAGCTGCAGATGCTGGCGTGGATGTGGACAGAAGGAAACACTTTTACACTGCTGGTGGGACTGGAATATACCCATTTTGGAAGGAAGTAGAGAGAATTTTCAAAGAATTCAAATTTGACCTCCCATTTGATCCTGCAATCTTATTACTGGACATCTACCTAGAAGAAACAAAACCATTTTATCATAAAATATTTACACTAGACTATTATAGCTCAATTTATAATTGCAAAACGTACAAGCAGCCTAAATGCCCACCAACCCAGGAATAGATTAACAAACCATGGTATATGTGTACCATGGAATGCTATTTAGCCACTAAAAATGATGAAGACTTTACATCTTTTTTATTAACCTGGATGGAAGTGGAACACATTCTTAGTAAAGCATCACAAGAATGGACAAGCAAGAATCCAATGTACTCAATTCTAAAGGCAGCAAATGAGCTAATACAGGGGTGGGGTAGGGGAATGAGGGTGCAGGGAGAGGGGAGAAAAGGGGAATGAGGGGAGCACAGTGTGTGGCACACCTCTTGTGGGCAGGACACAATTATAAGAGAGACTTTACCTAACAAATGCAATCACTGTATCCTAATTCTCTGTACCCTCAATGAATCCCAAACAATAAAAAAGAAAGAAAGAAGGAAAGAAAGAAAGAAAGAAAGAAAGAAAGAAAGAAAGAAAGAAAGAAAGAAAGAAAGAAAAAGAAAGAAAGAAAGAAAAAGAAAAAGAAAGAAAGAAAGAAAGAAAGAAAGGAGGAAAGAAAGAAAGAAAGAAAGGAGGAAAGAAAGAAAGAAAGAAAGAAAGAAAGAAAGAAAGAAATCCTGAAGGCTAAGGAAACTATACAAATACCTTGGTCAAGTAAACATAGTATGATTTAAATTTTAATGCAAATACTGAATGTTAAAAAAGAGCCTGTGTTAGTCCTTGATGCTCTGATCACCTCCCCTGATGTGGTCCCAGATTAGTAATACAAGACCTACAGGGAAGGGAATGCCATTCTAGGACAGTGTTTACTCAGACACGGAGTTATAAATGTGTAAATACCACTCGTTATTGTCTAATTGTAAAGTCAAACCATGCAGAAAGCAGAGAAATGTTGATTGAGGCCATCAAAGCTGTCGTCTGACCATTCCAGGTAGAGTTCCAAAATTCCTCTGAAGGATGGACTAGGAACTGGCATCAGGCACAGCTTTCCCAAGGGAAGCACTTTTATGGTGATTGCAGTGATATTTACAATGAGGTATAGCACTTTTTCTAGGATGAGTTCTTGAATTTATATTGTTATATAATCATGTGTTATATTGCCTGACCTCCTACAGAATATGTGTCAACAACTTTATGTAAAAGGTTGTAAACAACAGAAGTTAGAATGTATGAGAAAGGAAAGAGAGAAGGCAGAATCAGACGGCAAGCATCTCACTTTTTATAAAGTAGGGAGTCAAGGGTGAGACCTGGTGGGAATATGAACAGGAGCAAATTTTTGGAGAGCAATTTGGCAATGCATTGAGACAAGTTGAAGATGCCCATAGCATCTACTCCCATAATTCTAGAGAATCTCTCCCACATGAGCATAAAGAGACTCGCTCCAGGGTTGCAGTGGTTCAAAGGCAGGCAGTCTAGGTCTAGAAGCAGCCTTGCATAGCCATTGCGAGAGAAGCCTCGTGAGCCAGCCAGTCACTTAGGTGTTGAGACTGTAGGTAGGTGACTTCCTCTCTGTGCTTCAGTCGTCCCATAAATAAATGAGAATTGCTGCAAGGCCAAATTAGTTAAGCAACACACAGTATTTAGTAATGCCTCGCAGATAGTAGATAGTGTTCTTTTTACTGTTTCCTTTGTTATTCTCCATCAACAAGAGCTGAATACATAAGCTATGGAACATTCAGGGGAGGAATACCAGGGACTGGTGAGCACGGGGGCTCATGCCTATAATCCCAGCACTCTGGAAGGCCGAGTTGGGAGGAATGCTTGAGCTCAGGAGTTTGAGATCAGTGTGAGCAAGAATGACAGCCCATCTGTACTAAAAATAGAAAAATTAGCTAGGGCAGCACCTGTGGCTCAAGGAGTAGGGCACTGGCCCCATATACTGGGGGTGGCAGATTTGAACTTGGCCCCAGCTAAAACTGGCAAAAAAAAATAAAAATTAGCTGGCCATTGTGGTGGGCACCTATAGTCCCAGTTAACTGGGAGGCTGAGGCAGGAGGATCATGTGAGCCCAGGAGTTAGAGGTTGCTGTGAAGTATGATGCCAAAGCACACTACTGAGGGTGAAAGAGTGAAACTGTCTCAAAAAACTAAAAACAAAAGGACTACAACTTACATGTATTAACATGAATAAAATTTTCAAAAACCTCCAGGTGAGTGAAAAAAGCAAATTACAAAATAAAATGTTCAAAGTAATAATAACATTTATGTGCATTTTTAAAACATACAAGGTGGGACTATATTAATATACAACAAATGTAGATATACAAAATATTTAAGTAACATAGGTGCTATATTATTCTCTATACTCCTTTAAAAATAAAACATTTGAGATAAAAAATAAAGTTGTGGAGTAGGAAATAGTTATGTAGATACACTGTGTAAAGTATAAAGTTTTAAAGATAACAAAAGAATAAAGTATAAATATTAAATATTGGGAGGGGAGGGGAGAAATGAGATCATATTCATTTTTTACATTGGCGGGTCAATGATATTGTTTCAAATTGATAAATGAAGAAATAGGGGTTACAGGCACACTACTTACAATTATGGAGGCTACCACCGAAAGAACTAAAAACAATAGTTCAACCATTTAATAGTTTTAAACCATTTCTAGGGAGTGAAAGGAACTTGGTAAGCTCTTCTATACTGTTTTGTTACCGCATATTTTGTTTAGATGAAATTTCAAATCAAATTTAAGCTTAACGTAGGTATGGAAAAGAGTCCTGAGTTCTTCCTGGGACCAGACCTTTAAAGATAGCCATGAGCCACCTCACCAACACTGGAGTGACAGTGACATTTCTGCAAGTGATTCTCAAGAGGTGAGCAAACTGCCAGTGGGCACTGAGGTCCTCCTGAGCCCCAAGTGACTATTTCCATGACCAACAGTGATGGGTGAACGGATTAAGGAATGGGTGTTGGGGGAGCCCATGGCCTTCCTTCTGGAAAGAGGAAGGACTTCCGGCAAGGCTGACCCTGCCCTACTCTGTCAGGCAGAACCCTGAGGGGCAGCAAAGCACATGAGAGTTTGAAGACAGTTTTCATGAAGAGGTGAGTTCCAGAGGGACAAGCAGCAGGGGACACTGAGCACTCCTGAGCCCTGTGAGGCCCCATCACTAATCCTGGACTGCGGGGGTCAGGGGTGGGAGAAGGAAGGGAGCCTGGTGGAATTTGCCTTATTGAGCAATCATTGTTGCTTCACCTTGACTGCCCTTGATGTTGAGCAATCATTGTTGCTTCACCTTGACTTCCCACACCTGAGTTTCCCTGTGTGAGGAGCCACCTGCCTTCATGCCAGCAGGTGCCACTCCTCTCTGCCTCCTTGCTGGAGACCTTTCCCCAGTTCCAGGGAGCTGACTCCACCCATGCAGCCAAAGTGCACTGATGGAATGCCCCCATGAACAACTCTTAACTATTGTAACTAGTGATGGTGGCCTGGGGTTAAACAGCCCGAGTGCTTCAATTCAGAGTCAGAAGATGTAACCTCAAAGTAATTTTCAGTTGCCATTAATTTATGTTTGAGGAAACTTTCTCAGAATCCACAAAACTTTCTTTTACATACCTCCAAAGTAACTAGAGAGCTGGTCATGTTGGAGACAGGCCTTGAAAACAGGGTCTGGTTGGTCTGGAATTTCCTGGAAGGGATCTGGAGAGTGGAGAATCAAGATAAGTTGATGTGCAGTTAAGATAAAGGTTACTAGACCCAATAGATGAATAACATGCTTTTAATAGTTTAACTATTTTTATGGCTGCTTTGTTCATTATTGTTAAGTACATCTAACGCCAGCTTGATGCTAGTTGGTTTATGATTAAGAGTGTGTACATGTGTATACATGCAGAACTTTACATTGTTCAAGTCTATAAGCTTGTAAGAAATAAACCGAAGTGGCTACATGCCAGAGCGAGCTGTAGTCCTTCACTTCTCTAAATATTCTGACTGTGACTCCAGCATGAACACTTCTAGCAACAAAAGATACAGAGAGGAGTTCATCATTCTTCAAAGAGTCTGGCAGGATTGGCCTCGGATGCCTGCAGCAATTGCTGCTCATCAAAGTCCCCTCTCTTGGGTTTTCTTCTTTCCCTGTGTCATTTCTCCTTTCCTCACTTGGGCTTCCTGAGGTCATCTCAATAAATCACCTTCAGCCAAGTGCTTTTCTCAGTATCTGGTTTGGGGAAAAAGATATCAAACTGAGACACCACAAAAACGGGGTTGTCCAATAGAAGCTGTAATTAGAGGGGGTAGGGAGAAGTTGAGATAGGAAGTTAAGGTCAGTTTATTCATTTTCTGCAGCAGCTGCAACAAATTTTCACAAACTCGGTGGCCTAAAACAACTGAATTTTTTCTCTCACAGTTCTGCAAGCCAGAAGCCTGAATCGAGGTATGTTCAGAGCTGCAATTCCTCTGAGGGCTGTAGGGAAGAATCTTTCCTCGCCTCTTCCAGCTTCTGGTGGCTCCTGGCTGTCCTTGGCTTGTGGGTGCATTGCTCTAATCTCTGCATTCATCTTCACATTGACTTCTTTGCTGTGTGTTTCTGTGGGCCCTCACCACTTCTTAGAAGGATATTAGTCATTATATTTAGTCCTAATCCACTATAACCTCATCTTAAGTAGTGTTGCAAAAACCCCGCTTCCAATAAGGTCACAGTCTGAGGTTCCAGGTAGATACGACTTTTGGAGGGACACTAGTCAACTCACTACAGAGGGTAGGGTAGGTGGTAGGAAGGAAGAGAGGAGACTTTCATTACTTCCCATCCAACAGTCCCCTTCAAGAAGGAACTCAAATGGAAGCAAAAGGTCAAATGAGATGGAGAGACGCCATATGCAGGCTCAACCTCCTGGGGGCCTGGTAAGGTTGAAGAAACCTGGAAACGGGTGAGGGGGTGGGGGGAGGATATAGGTGGAGGTGAGGGGCAATGGAGAATAACCTGGCTCCTGTGGTAGAAAACAAAAGGTGTCCTGACATCCCCTACAAATCCCATAACACTCTGCATCATCCTGGGAAAGCACTAGTTGTCCACAATACCAAGAACTGGGGGGAGGGGAGGGGGGAGGATGGGTGGAGGGAGAGTATCTGGTGGGTCCACATTTACGGCCCATCTTACAAGGGTACAGGTGAAACTTACTAAATGTAGATTATAAATGTCTGCACACATTAATGAAGAAAATGCCATGAAAGCTATGTCAACCAGTTCAATGAAAATATTTCAAATTGTATATAAAACCAGCACATTATATATAGCCCATGATTGCATTTATGTACACAACCATGATTTAATTAAAAAAAAAAAGAACTGGTAACAAAGAACAAAACAAAACATCTCAGTAAAATACAGCATATCCCAAAAGTCACCCCTAAAATTCCTATACATGGGGAAAATGGGAAATCATGGCTAAATGTACCTTTATTTACAAGATATTCATTACAAAATTTTACAAAGGGGTGTAAAGAATGTTTTAAAAATATTTTGTAAACTTTTATATGAAGATTTTGTAATTAAAGGTACATTTAGCTACGATTTCCCATTTCCCCCATATATAGTGACTATAGGGCTGACTTTTGGGACACACTGTAATTTAAAGAGATTTATCCTGAGTCAAATATGAGTGACCAGTGACCAGAGAACCATCAAATTAAGGCTCAAGCAGCAGTCCTGAGGTAGTAGAGTTATAATTTGGTTTTATATGTTTTAGAGAGATAGGAAATGCAGGAAAATCATTAATCAATACATGGGAAATAAACATTGATTAGGCCTGAAAAAGTAGGATATCTCAAACTAGGAGCCAACAGGTTATAGGTGGGTTCAAAGATGCTTTGGTTTGTTAAAGATATAAAGCTTTATTTAAAGAACACTTTAAGTTAAAATAAGGAAGGCTGTTAATCAGAGAGGCCACAATATGGAGATTCAGTTAACCTGTTAAAGCTAATTGATGGCCTGCAGGTGTGAATTAACCTTTGCATTGCATGGCCTTAATAATTGTACCTGTGTCTTCTTGTGACAAAGAGTCTGTTTTGCAGCCTTAAGGTCTCTTTTACATTAATGCTGGTCAACTGGATCCCAACTCCAAAAGGGAGGAGGACCCCCTACTTCCCCTCATGGCCAGGAACTCAGTTCTAAGGTTTTACTGGGCTCCCCTTGGCCAAGAGGGGCTCAGTTCAGCAGGCAAAGGGGCTCACAGTTTTATCTTTAGTTCACAGAATAAGTTTACCTGGCAGCGGGAGGGTGGGGCAACGTTGCTTTGTATCTGAGGTCAGACTTTGTTTACACATCACTTGGAGCCCTGGCCCTGCCCAGGGTGGACTGCTCCGCCCTCCTCTTCCTAGTTCCTCTCGGGTTTCTCCTTGTTTCCTTGGACACAGCTAGACTAACACACCCCAGTCCATTCAGAGACTAGATTCCACTTGCACTTGGCTCCTGGACATAAACTCCCCTTCTTTTGATGTTTCCTGCCTATATCATCTACTTCCCAGATTCTTAATTATATATTTCAGTTTTGCCTAACTCTTGAATTCTTACAGCAGATAGATGTTTTGGATTTTTCAAGTGATGGATATAAGCTTCTCTTTTAAAATAATAATATGAATCTCTTAGGAGCCACCATTTATTGGGTACCTAGTGTTTGCAAGGGCTATGCTGAGTATTCTCTATAATATTATTTTATTTATACACCAACATGATCTAATTTAATCCTCACTACATTTGGAAAAGTAGACATTTCCAAGCCCATTTTATAGATAAGCAAGGTGGGATGACGTTATTTGCCCGAGGTCACATAGCTTATTTAGTGGTGGAACCAGAATTCATACACAGTAGTGATGGGATGCCACAGACATAACCACCCCCCTGGAAAGCTGCCTGTCTCCTATGGATTCTGGCTGGTCCTGCCTTAAGGGTAGGTACAGCCTCAGGCTTGATGTATAGTCCTCAACCTGGCATTGAGTCCCCTGAAGAACAAGCAAATACCAAATATATGACCATTTGTATGTAAAGTGGGGTTTACATTAGAAGAAATCTTCCAGCCCAAATCAAATTGTAATTGTGAAGTGACAACTGATTTTTTTGAAATGTCCCTTGAGAGTACTTCCTTGAGAGACTAGATGTTTATTTAATTTAATTGACTTAATCAGTATTGACTTGCAAAGTGTTTCCTGCATTTTTTTTAAGAATTGTCTTCAAATATTGTGACTTCTTTCATGTATTTTAATTTCTTAAACCATTTTTAAGTGTACTGTCCTGTAGTATCATGTATTTGTGTTTTTGGTTCAATAAGTATTTATTGAATTTCACCAGATTTATGGGACTGGGGAAAGTATTATGAGTGCCAAAAAAATTATGAGACAGTTTCTGGGTTTAAAGAGTTCTCGATTACTTGGTAATAATTAATTTTTTGAGAACATGCTTTTTGTAAATAACTAAAATCTATTCAGTAACATGACTGGGTAAATAAGGTGATCAACCAAGCTAGATATTCCCATTTTCTACCAAAAATGAGATATAACACCCAAGTAATGAGATTGATCAATTTTCTCAACTAAATCTGAGTGCAATTTCAAAGGTGAAAATCTAAGAATGCTCAGTGATCCCTAAGGTCATGGATTCCTGAAGAATATAATTCTATATGATGTCCAGACATTTTTATAGCTTAAATAATATTTCAGATATATATGTACATAACTTTGAATAGCATGAATTAGTAAGATAAACAATAATTTTAAATTATTATTGATTTCATAGTAACCTTTTGTTAATTAACAACATAAAAAATTCAGTTGCTATGGTCTGAAATATGTTGCTCTAAAAGTCATATAGTGAAATCCTAACCCCCAATTTGATGGTATTTGTAAATGTGACTCTTGGGAGGTAATAAGGTCATTGGATGAGATTAATGCCTACTATGGTTTGAATGTGTTCTTCAAAGTTCATGTGTTAGAAAGTTAACTCTCAATGAAACAGTGTCCAGAGGTGGGACCTTAAAGATATGATGAGATCATGAGGGCTCTGCCCTAGCAAAGGGATTAATGTCATTATCATGGCAACAGCTTCCTTGTAGAAAGAGTGGGTTTATTATAAACGAGAGTTTAGCACACTTGCTATCTCACACTCTCTTGCCCTTCCGCTTTCTGCCATACGATTATGTACCTCGCGGGCTCTCACCGTATGCTAGTGCTGTGCTCTTGGACTTCCCAGCCTCTAGAGCTATAAGAAATACATTTCTTTTCTTTATAAAATACCCAGTCTATGGTTATAGCAACACAAAACAGACTAAAATGTGCCCTTCGAATAAATATCACCCTGCCAAGAAGAGAGTCCTCACCAGAAACCTGACCATATGGACACCTAGATGTTGAACATTTAGCCTCCAAAACTTGGAGAAATAAATGTCTGCTCTTTAAGCCACCCACTCTATAGTATTTTGTCATAGCAACCTGAGCTAAGATGACCATCGAGAGTAATTTCTACCAAGAGTAACTGTCATGAAGGTATGAGTAGGGGCAAGCCTAATTCTAGGATATTATTAAAGGATCTTCATGGTTAAAATGTTTGTGATAAATAAATAAATAAATAAAATGTTTGGATACTACAGCTTCAAATTATAGAAAGTCATGACAGCCACATAATTCAGCAATTTCCAAATTCTGGGATGCCATAACCTTAGAGCAAATTTTTTTTTTAAATGCCTTTTGGACACCAGGATGCATAGATTGGTGAGTTAAGCACTTACTGATTCCAGCTTCCATTTGTCCCCTTGAGCACTAATGACCCAACCATACTGTCAGTCTTGCCCTAACTTATCCTAATGATAAGACTTACCCAGGGTAGTGATGTAAAATAAAGATTTGCTGGTCACTCCCTTGAAGATTTTTTTTTTTTTTTTTGTAGAGACAGAGTCTCACTTTATCGCCCTGGGTAGAGTGCCGTGGCGTCACACTGCTCACAGCAACCTCCAGCTCTTGGGCTTAAGAGATTCTCTTGCCTCAGCCTCCCTAGTAGCTGGGACTA
>CAUYON010102533.1:0-14651 GCA_963573935.1 Arctocebus calabarensis | reverse complement strand
GAATCGTTTCTTTTCCTTATTCACATGTTTATTATAGATTAAGTCTATATAGGTATTAGAGGGATTGGAAATTTGCAACTATTTTTTCATTTTAAAAAATAATCATGTTTCCTTTGCTAAATTTTAGTTGTTTTTTTTTTTTGTAGAGACAGACTCTCATTTTATCACCTTTGGTAGAGTGCTGTGGCATCACACAGCTCACAGCAACCTCCAGCTCTTGGGCTTAGCCGATTCTCTTGCCTCAGCCTCCCGAGTAGCTGGGACTATAGGCACCTACCACAATGCCCGGCTATTTTTTTGTTGCAGTGTGGCCGGGGCTGGGTTTGAACCCACCACCCTCGGTATATAGGGCCAGCGCCCTACCCACTGAGCCACAGGTGCCACCCTAAATTTTAGTTTTTATGTAGTTAAATTTCCATTTTTTTTCTTTGCTGGGACTGCACTTTGTATTTTACTTAGAAAGATCTATTACCTCTCCAAGTTGTTACAAAAATTGACTTATTTTTTCTAGTACTCTTTACTATGATTTATTTTTAGACATCAACATCTTTCGTGTCTCTGGGATATACTTTGAAGTTAGGTTATAGAGCCAATACATTCCTCTCACCCCACCAAATAGTAATTGTAATAAGATGGTTCAACATTATTTTTAAAAAATCCATAATTTCTCCACTGATTCAAAATTGCTCCTTTATTATAATATTAAATTTTCTTATCCATTTTAATCCACTTCTAGATACTCTCTTTTTGTTCCATTGCACTGTCTGTATAGACAGCATCATGCTATTTTTTAGTTACTATAGGTCATAGATTTTAGTATCTGGTATAGCCAGTTTCTTTGATTATAATTCTTTTTTGGGAAGTGTCCTGATCATTTCCATAGGTTTATATACCTAAAAACAAAAATTTTAAATTACTCTATGTATGTATTCATGTTTAAATTAAAAATAGATTTTTTTCAAATTTTGTTTGTTAATTGGCTGAAGCTATATTATAACTTCAGCCTATATATTATAATAATATATTATATTATATATGACTCCATATATTATGTTTGTTCTAAATCAACTTAATGAACTTTAAAAATGATTTCTAATCCTTTTTGTTTTTAGGTGTACTAATCAGATGTTTATATTATCTACAAATAATGGTTATTTGCCTCTTTCTTATCAATTGTTTGTAACTTCTTACTCTTATCTAATTGTTTTGGCTAATATCTATAGAATAATGTTAATTAATAACATTATTAATGTTATTAAGTGGTAGTGGGCATTTTCAGTGGTTCCTGCTTTATAAATTTTTTCTTTTTGAGACAGAGTCTCACTATGTTGCCCTTGGTAGAGTGCTGTGGCATCACAGCTCACAGCATCCTCCAATTCTTGGGCTTAAGCAATTCTCTTGCCTCGGCCTCCCAAGGAGCTTGGACTATAAGTGCCTACCAAAATACCTGGATATTTCTTTGTTATAGTTGTCACTGTTGTTTTTAGCAGGCCTGGGCTGGGTTCAAATCACCAGCCCCAGCATGTGTGGCCAGTGCCCTAACTCCTGAGCTATGGGCACCGACCCTATAAGGATTGTTTTTGTTTTTCCTTATTTGGCATGATACTAGTTTTGGCCCAAGATAGAACTGTTCCCTGTTATATTATACTCCCTCTTGCTGCAGTGGCCTGCCCCTGGCATATGGAAACTGGGACAGGGGTTTAAATGGAAGCCAGCAGAGAAAAACCATACATATTTTAAAGTTGTTAATAAGCCCCAAACTATTACATAATCTAATGTTTATTATGAAAAACATTCTTCATTAAGATCTGGAACCCAGGTTCAAGTACAGAATTTCAGGATTCTTCAGAGCTTGTGCTGGAATGTAGCACTATAGAGAAATCAAGCCCTGTTAGCTCTGCGAGTA
This sequence comes from Arctocebus calabarensis, assembly GCA_963573935.1. NCBI lineage: Eukaryota > Metazoa > Chordata > Mammalia > Primates > Lorisidae > Arctocebus > Arctocebus calabarensis. Next base: position 12,745 of record CAUYON010102533.1, on the reverse strand, counting down.
TCACTGCTACTTCTGCCCCACGTGAAGGGGCCTGATGCTCAGCTCACGTATCATGATACTTCTAGCCAAACTTGTAAGTTTTGCTTGCACCCCCTCGAAACAGCCACTGTTTGGTTATTGCCAGGACCTGAGGTGTGCACAATTTCATGGTATGTGATCTACCCACTGGAGGATGAACCCAAGGAAGAGAACATGCTGTCCTTTGAGGGACTTGAGGACATTTAGGTAAGGAATTCTGTGGTCCTGTGTACCCTCAGGGTGGTCCAGCTGTGGGGTTGGGCTCTAAAGCATGGGGCTTAGAGCAAAGGTAATAAACATGTTAAAACAGCATGTTAAAACAGCATGTTAAAAATCACTTTAAGGAAGTTATCTAGTAGTCCTATTCTTATTAGGAGACTTTCTGAGCAATGGATGTTGATTGTTATCAAATGTGTCTTCAGAATTCATGGTATGATTGTATCACTTTTCCTTTGTTCCACTAAAATACTTTATTATATTAAAAAATTTCTTATCTTGGGCTCTCAGTCTGTTGGCGCCCTGTCTGGTCTGGCCTTGCTGGCTCCGCCTGTGGTGTGAGCTCTCGCCTCCGACCTGAAATGCCTGTCTGGGGAGGTGGAAACAAATGTGGGGCCCGCGGAAGCATCATGAACCATGCTGAGGAGGCCCAGTGCGATGGCCATAGCTTCCACCGCTACTGCTTTCTGTGCATGATTTGCAGGAAAAATTTAGATAGCACAACAATGGCAATTCACGATGAAGAGATCTATTGCAAATCCTGCTATTGAAAGAAGTATGGGCCAAAAGGCTAGGGTTCCAGCCAGGGTGTTGGCGCGCGCGCGCGCACACACACACACACACACACACAATTTCCTATATTGAGCCATCCTTGAATTACTGGTATAAACTTCATTTGGCTTTTGTGCATTTTTGTTTCAACTCTCTAAAGCCATGTTTGAAATAAATTTATTTGAAATCTAACAAAGTTACCTCAAAATATAATACAACAACATATAATACATATGAGAAAGTTATTTCAGTCATTTAAGAAACATTTGCAGTGTGGGGGCAGCAAACATCATGAGGAGGTAAAATGTTTCATCAATCTCTGGTGGACCAGCACTCTGGGAACAACCATGCTCCCCTTGTAAAAAAGACTTGTGAAAATTAAATAAATTGTTACTTTTGGATCAAAGAGAGATATGTTACTTGCTATTTGGTCTCAGTTACCTTTTGAACAATAGAACAATCTCCGAAGTAACAAATTTACACCTCTGAAAAGTGAGATTTTTAGAGAAATTTAAAAGTACAAGAGATAATAATTTTAGGCCTCCATCTCTCCTTTTGTCTTTATTATATCTTTTCCTTACCAGGGACTCACAAAAAGTTCTAAAAGTCAATTATTGACTAATAACCTGTGATACGTAGTGATCTTGGTAACAACTCCATTCACTATACAAGGAAAATACAAGGCCCTGCATGATGAGGGGGAGATAGAGATGGCAGCTTCCAGCTGGGGGTCTTTAGGGGACCAGGTTATTATGGCCTTGGTGTCCACCTGGCTAATGGCTCTTCCTTGGGGGCTATGGGACCCTCAGAAGTGGGAAGTATGAGTGGGGCATGTGCTCCACACAGAAATCTCCTCCCCTGGATGGAGTGTACAAGATCCCAGGAATGGAGCACCTCTCCTATGTTGGGACACAAACAAAGAGCATAGCGGACCTTCCTGCTCTGATACCCTGGCTGATTGCACCTGAAGTCCCACAGCTCACCCTTGATGCATGATCAGCCACTGTACAAAGACCAGGTCTGCTACGATTTCCACCAGCATTGCACCTTCTTGAGGGTGTAAAGCAGGCCCTCTAGGGCTTACCAAGGCCAAGTTTATAGAAGGCCTTCCTGAGAAGGCTTAGCCTTGTTGACCATCCAAGGAACCACATGGAGAACTAAGATGAGCATGTTCTGACTGTGACCTCTCACCCTCGTCTCTGCTGTCGGCACTGAGGCCACCCCCAAGAAATTAATGACTTATTGCATAGTTGTTGAGGACAGTTTGACACAATCCTTATCTGTGACAAATACTACATGTGTGTTATCTACCACCCTGAACTGAGAGTCTGTTCTTTAGTCTGTCTAGTGGAGCCAATTGAGCACCAAGTTTCTTCTGGCTCCTATTGCCTCTAGAGAGGAGGTTGACGCTACCAGGAACCATGTTCTTCAGACTTTCTATCCTATATGCCCCACTATGGATCTTCAGGAATGCTGTGTTTATGACGTGAAAGGTGACATGGGATTCAGGGAGGGTCACCTTACCCTCACCCTCATACTCTTTACTTTCAGGAAAAAGCCAATTATCCACCATGCTGCTTTCAACCAGACAGAGCTGTGGGCCGAGATGAACTTGTTTGCTTTTGGCAACACCTGGGCTCACGCCTGGCCCCTCAATGGGAACGAACCTAAGGTTTTGGAGTAGCCCCAGGTTGCGTAGAGTGTAAACACAGATGGACATGTCTGCTGGCTCCTGGTGTTAAAACTGAATGCTGTAGATCTGGCCTTTAAGGAGGGAATGAATAATTTGATCTGGGTCGACTTAGACAAACTCCTCCAATGGTATTTTTGGTGTTCCACAATGATTAAAAAAAAAAAAATCTAGTTGCAGAGCATGTGTGGAAAACTGGTTTCCAGCCAGAGACATTAGGGAAATTTTTCACTGTGTAAGGTAAGGACCATCCTGAGACCTGAACCCCTCTTCTCCCTCCGAAGAGGTTGTACTTGGAGCCCAACCTGTGGTTTCTGTAACAGTAAAGACCTTGACCTGCTCCACGGGGGAGGGTGGGGGTGGAATGCAGTCAATCTCAAGTCAGTGGAATAGTCAGTGGAACCTTCTCATTTTGACAAAGCTGTTACAACTTTATTGTTGTAGTTGTTCTCCCTTCTTTGATGTTTCTAGAAACTAATTTATTCAATATCTTCTTACTTTGATTTTTTCCTATTGTTTTGAGAAGAAATTATGTTTCTGAGGATGATGAGAGATTGGGATAAAGTCATTTGTCAATTTTCCCTATAGCACACGGTCTGGCCCCTAGGTGATATTAATAAATATCCATTGAACAGAAAAGATAATTCTCTATGATCAAGTGGGTTGCATTGCAGGGATGCAAGGATGGTTTAACATTTGCAAATCAATAAATGTGATTTGTTACATAAATGGAAACAAAATCAAAGACTATATGATCATCTCAGTAGATTCAGAAACAGCACTGGATAAAAACCCTCAACAACCGAGGCATAGAAGGAAACATACTTCAAAATTATGAAATCCACATATGACAAACCTATAGCCAGTATCATACAAAAGCTGAAAGTATTCCCCCTAACAACTGGAGCAAGATAAAGGTGCCCACCGTCACCACTTTATTCAACATAGTACTGGAAATCCTAGCTGAAGCATTCAGGCAAGAGAAAGAAATAAAAAACATGCAAAGTGGGAAAGAAGAGGCCAAACTATATGCTATAATCTTCTATTTAGGAAATCCCAAAGACGCCAACAAAAGACTCCTAGAATTGATTAATAAAGCCTCAGTTAAAAAGTCCATGTGCACAAATGTGCATTTTTATATACTAGTAACAGTCAAGCTGAGCGTCTAATCAAAGACCCAATACCATCTACAACAGCTACAAGGAAAATATACTTAACCAAGGAGGATAAAGATCTCTATAAGAACTACAAAACACAGATGACCCAAACAAAAGGGCATACAATACTTGCTCATGGATTGGTGTAATCAATATTATTAAAATGTCTACACTGCCTGAAGTGACTTACAAATTTGATGTAGTTCTCCTCAAAATACCAATGTTATATTTCATAGATCTAGAAAAAAAATAATTCTACACTTCATTTGGACTAAAAAACAAACAAACATCCCCTCCAAACTCCAGCCCAAATAGCCAAATGAATTTTAAGCAAAAAGAGCAAATTTGGAGGCATCACATTACCTGACTCCAAATTATATTACAAGGCTATAGTAACCAAACAGCATGGTTCTGGTATAAAAGTAAAGACATGTGCCAATGGAACAGAGTAGAGAACCCAGAAAATCATCTGCCTGCAACCAACTGATATGTGATAAAGGAGAAACATACACTGGGGGAAGGAAACCCTATTTAACGAATGGTGCTGGGAAAACTGGATAGCCATGTGCATAGCAATGAAACAGGACCTCTGCCTCTTATCATACACAAAAATTAATTCAAGATGGGTAAGACTTAAATGTGAGGCATGACACTACAAAAATTCTAGAAGAAAACATAGGAAAAACTCTTATAGACATTGGCCTAGGCAAGAAATTTATGATTAAGACCCCAAAGGAAAGTATAGCAACAACAAATGTAAATAAATAGGTCTTGATTAAATTAAAATGCTTCTGCACAGCAAAGGAAATAATCAAAACAGTAAATGGACAACCTATAGAATGGAAGAAGATATTCACAACTTGTACATAGAACACATGGCTAATATCCAAACTCTAAAAAGAGCTCAACTAATCACCAAGAAAAATAAAAAACCCTATTAAAAAGTGGGCAAAAGACATAAGCAGAAGTTTTTCAAAAGAAAATAGATAAATGGCTAACAAACAATGCTCAACATCACTACTCATTGGGGAAATGCAAATTAAAACCATAATGAGATGCCACCTGACCCCTGTTAGGATGGCTTTTAGTAAAAAGTCCAAAGGCAATAGATGCTGGCGTGGATGCAGAGAGAAAGGAACAGTGATACGCTGTTAGTGGAACTGGAAATTAGTACAACCTGTATGGAAAACAGTATGGAGGAGCCTCAAAGAGATAAATTAAACCTACCATTTGGTCCATAATCCTGCTGGGTACCCTACTGGGTACCTAACCTGAAGGAAAAGGAGTCTTTTTATCAAAATGACACTTGCCCTGGAATATTTATCACAGCACAATTCACAAGTACAAAGATGTGGAATAAATCTCAGGACTCATCAATTCATGAATGGATTAAGAAAATGTGAATAAGAAAATATATATACCATGAAGTACTATTTAGCCAAAAAAAGGAATGAAGCAATGCCTTTTGCTGCACGTTGGATGGGACTGGAGAACATTATCCTTAGTGAAGTATTTCAGAGGTGGAGAAACAAACACCACACATACACTCTAATATTTGGGAGCTAAAATAATGGGTACACTGGCACAAAGAAATGTGAAGGTCATCGGAAACCAAGCGGGGAGAGTGTGAAGATGTGAGGGGTAAAAACTTACCCATCGGGTACAGTGACCCCTATTCTGGTGATAGCCATATTAAAAGTCTCAACTTCAGCATTCTATAAGATATCTATGTAACAAAAACACTTGTACCCCTTCATATTTTGATATAAAATTTTCTTTTCCTAAATATTTACCCACTTCATCCTGTTGTAAAGCACCCTCATGGCACAGAAAAATGCCAGAAGTTTTATCCTTCACGAGGTAATGAAAGAAGAGGTCACCTCTCCCTGGAGTGTGGAGAGGGTGTAAGTGTGGTTTTCTGGCACCTCGTTTAGAATGACCTGGAGACCCTTTCAAACATTTGGATTTCTAGGACACACCTCAAACCTACCACAGGAGATCTCTGGGGATGGAGCAGGGGATCTCTGAAGAATTTCCCCAGATGAATCTTTCTTCCCAGCCAACTTTTAGGGTCCCAGAATTAATCTTCGGGCTTTGGGGTGTATACCAGTGAAGAATTAGGTTACAGCAGCCCACTTGGCTCTAGATGAAAACACCAGCTTAGCTTCCTCGCTCTCCTTTGGTCTGTTTGCATCTCCCAGAATTGTTTTCTCTGAGCAGTGAGGCACTGGTAAGATGAAACACAAAATATTTCTTATGCAAATACTCATGGACTTCCTCATCTTTTACAACCAGTAGTCAGGACTTAGTATAGAAGTTTTTTCTATGAGGCGTTGTGATGTAGTATCTAGCTGATCGCAGGTTCTGGAGGTGACTCCTGAACAGGCTCAGGCTCTTTGCCCAAATTCATACTCAGTCCTATTTTATCGTAGCAAACCCACAGGGAATGATGTCAGCAAAGGTCAGACCCTATCCTCTGGCAGCAGTGCTGTCCTGAAATCCTACTTTTTTATGGCTGGATGTTAATTTATATGTATTAAGGCTGTTGGATTTGCAGGAAAGAATGACCTGATCCTGTTTGTAATTTATAAATACCAGAATAGGAAAAGATCATTTTAAGATGGTGAAATGCTTAAATACTGTAATATATGTAGACATAATTGAGTAATCAAAGATTTTCAAAACAGTTACTCCATTCTATGCCCCGAACTATCGATCATCTTACCCTGTAGTGAAAGAAATACTGTATTTATAGTTCTCAGCTGTACCAATTAGCTATCCCTTTCATATAGTTTCTAATGGGATAAAGTTAAAAAGACAAACAGAAGAATCTACTCTAATTTTTACGATGAAATTCTTTAACTTTACCATCAATTGAAAAAATAATTCACTCTAAATGGTGTGATTCCATAACGTTTATTTTTGGTAGAAAGAAATAAACACGAAGTACATGAATTTAGGCTGTGGGGACAAGTGGGTTTCTTTGCAGAGATTACACATGGCTATCTTTGTAAATAACTTTATTTTTCTTATTCAGGAAAACAACACATTACTAAAGAATGTTTGAAAAAGGCAGAAAAGTATAAGGAACAAAGTGAAAATTGTTCACTGCCTGTTCTATTTAAGCTATCTGGCATACCAGCTTGTTTCAGAGCAAAAGAAGAAAGGAAAACAAGATAGCTTACATTACGAGTACCCACGGGGCATTGGGCTATTCAGTTTTATATACACCATCCTATTTAATTCACCCAACAATCTTACGTGATGGCAATACCATCTCTATTTTCCAGATATGAAATTTGAAGCTCAGAGGTAGGAATGAACTTGCTTGGGTTGAACCAGCTACTCACTGCTGAGACTGGTCTTCCCAACCCTTCTCACTAATCACAGTGATTTGTTTTCAAGTTCGTTCTGCTTCGCTTGGGCACTGAAATAGGAAAATTTCCTTTCCATACATATGAAAGTAGTTTCTTAAAATTGGACTTTGATGTGTTTACTTTGATGGGTAAGTACAGTCTGAGGGGGAAATCCGGCTTCTCTGCCCTGACAGTGCCTGGAAGGCTTCTTTAAGAAAGGGACTCCTTTAAGAAAGGGAAGAGAAAGCCTTGCACCCACCGCACCTTGCAAGGAAAAGGACACAGCAATTATTTGACTCAATTCCGTTCTGCCTCAGTGCCGGGGTCAAACGTAGAGATGGAGATGAGGCAAAATTTGCCATTGTGTGTTTAAAATAATTCCAGATGGGAAGCTAAAATAATGAATATCATTTGCTGAAAATTAGTTTAACAACTGACTCCTGCTGTCCCAAATTGGCGCCAGGCAAAACAGCACGGTTATGTTTCCAGAGACCTTTTGCCGTTAGGGGCAAGGTCCTGTGACGTGGGGCAGTAGGGAGGGGTGGCTGGGAGGGGAGCTGGGACTTCATGGCCATGGGGGAGGGGGATCATGGGGGAGAGGCCAACATGAGAATTTACAAAAGAGTCGATGGTGTCTCCTCAGTTGGTTCCTCGAAGGCCATGCTTTCCCTCTTCATCTGCCCAGGACAGAGGACTCAGGACAGGCCGAATAGCTGAAGCTAGCTGGCCAGACTCTCTGGTAACTTTTACCCCCCAAAATGGTTCCACTGGCTGTGAAGCCCTCCCATCTGGGAGGTGGCAGGTGGCCGTGAGCAATGTCTCGGCCAGACAGACATGCGGCTGGAGTGGCCCCAGAAGTCGCTGGCCGCTTTCCTTCGTGTGTGGCGTACGTGACAGGAAGCAGGCTCACTCAAGACCACAGGGGGACGGCTACCTTCACCACACTCAGCTTTTAGTTTTCTTGTATTTCTTTTTCTTTTACCACTTATTCTGATCAAAGCCTGGTTTGATTTCCCTACTACTGGTCTTTCCCCAAGTTAGATGTTCATGCTTCTGTGCAAGAAAAAGGATTTTTAGCTGACATTGGAACTAATATTGTTTCTTTGAATAGTTACATAATTTAAAGTAGTTAAAGAAAAGGTTAAATCAAATCCAGATCTTTATGGATATTATTGCATAGGCTGTTGTTTTGGGTAGGATAAATGAGAAGCTGCTGTGACAAAGAGATCCCCAAGGCACTGGATCTTAAATAAGAGTTTGTCTCCGTTGTAGCTGTTTGGAGCTCGGGGCCCTGGGCTGGTGTAGGAACCCAGATTCTTCCTATTGGTGTTGTTTTGTCATCCTCTATGACACTGTCCTCCTTTAGGTGACTGAAGCCGCCACATGACTTTGCTATTAATAGCCTGTCAGAAGGGGGAAGAGAGGAACTCTCTATGGCAAGAGGTTTTTTTTTTAACATGTAGAAGTTGTATATATTACTTCTGGTTACATGCTGTTGCCACACGGCCGTACCCTGCTGCAAAAAGATACTGGATAGCCATGTCCCCAGCTGGAACTCAGTGGTGTGGAAGTGTTCCACCACTGTCCTAAAACAGGCAAAATGGAAACCAGAGCACAGCTGGCAATGTCTGCTATAGATTAAGCAAAATTTATAGAAAACTGATAGGTAACAAATAGAACAAATTGTACACAGATGGGATGGAGCACAGTTTCAAAGTAGGTAGGAGGAATTACTGTTGGAGAGTGATGGATAAAGCTTAAGATTTTCCTTCTGTCAACAAAACAGGAGACTGAGGGCGTGTACCCGGATGAACGATGTGATCCCTGGGCTGTGTGCTCCCGTCTGCCACTAACCTCCTTTTAACTTTGAATTAGCCCTAATTCCTTCCTGTAGCACAATCTGCAGAAAACGTTTCTGTGAATTTGCTATTGTCAAGCTTCATATTTGACATCTTATAAGACAAGACTTATTTGGATGGAGTAGGGGTATGAACATTCCCAAACCCCAGGAACTGTGTGTTCACTTGCTCTCTCTTGCTTTCACACACCGTGGCCAGGTGGGCTTTGCATCTGTGAATTGATGCCCATGAAACACATACCCAGCCTTCTCTCTGCCCAACCCCCACTTCCAATACCAACGCTGTGGCCCTCCTAGGACAGTAGCTATACGTGCTGACAAGACACGATCTATAGCTTTCTCCCAGGGTTGGTTACGGAGAAATTCTGGGCTCTCTTTTCATTCTCCTTCCTTTGGGAGCTGTGTGACCACTTCCCCTTTGCTGATCAGCAATTAGAGGCTCCGGATAGTGTGGTCAGCCAAGGTGGGTGCCTTACAGGGAAGGAAAATCCCCCATATTTGGCAGTAAAATTTCCTTTGATCTTCCCGTGGCTTCTGATTCTCCTTTCTCTCTTGTTCTTGAAGATTTTTATTCAAACAGAGATTGCATAGTGCAAATTGGGATTTTTGTAGAGCCTTCAAAAGAACACAAAGAAAACAAGTTGTTAAATTCCAGAAACATACAATGAACTCATACTGTGCTAGACACTGTTCTAGGTAGAGGGGATAGACAAGTGAAACATTGTCCCTGCCCTACGCAGCTTACAACTTTCTCTGTGACAGTTCAGAGACAACCTACCCTGAGATACAGAAAAATTAAACAGTAACATTTTTTCAAAGTGTCTTATGGAGCTGTTGATTTCCAGAGAAATTAGACAAGGATTCATTGGCAACTCCACAAATGGAGTTAAATTTAAATATGTTTATGAACTTGTAAATGTTCTTCTAAATTATAAGGATGGTGAAGAAGTCATTTCTTACCCCATTTCCTTTCTGTTCTTCTTGCTTGTGAAATTTCAATGAAGAATGAGGATCACCCAGGAAATGATTTAAATGTTGTCATCTGTAGTGATACATTATAAACTCAATTCTTTTTCTATTCTCTAGAGCAGTGTTTTTCAACCTTTCTTATCTCACGGCACACTTGAACCTATAGTTAAACTTCTGTAGTACACATAAATTATGTTGATTAAAAAAAAGAGTAAAAATTGCCAACCTAAATGCCCACCAACCCAGGAATGGATTAACAAGCTCTGTTATATGTACACTATGGAATACTATTCAGCCATTAAAAAAAATGGAGACTTTACAGCCTTTGTATTAACCTGGATGGAAGTGGAACACATTATTCTTAGTGAAGCATCTGAAGAATGGAGAAGCTTGAATCCCATGTACTCAAGTTTGATATAAGGACAATTAATGACAATTATTGACATGGTGGGGGTGAGGGAAGGAGAGAGCAGAGAGAGAAAGAATGAGGGAGAGGTGGGGAAAGGAAGAGCAGAGAGAGGGAAGGAGTGAGGTGGGTGGGGTCTTGATGTGTGCCACACCTTTTGGGGGCAAAACATGATTGTAAGAGGGACTTTACCCAACAAATGCAATCAGTGTAACATGGTTTTTTGTACCCTCAATGAATCCCCAACATTAAAATAAATAAATAAAATTAAAAAGATAAAAGTAAATGAATATTATAGCCGGGCGTTGTGATGGGCACATGTAGTCCCAGCTACTTGGGAGGCTAAGGTAAGAGAATCACCTAAGCCCAGGAGGTGGAGATTGCTGTGAGCTGTGTGACAGCATGGCACTCTACTGAGGGTACTACAAAGTGAGACTCTGTCTCTACAAAAAAAAAAAAAATGAACATTAGTAGAATTTTTCTAGCATAAAGCACTCTTGTCTTTAACAGTGCAGCATTTGGGCATTTGTGCTAATGGAAGCATTGATTACTCATTCTAGAATGAGTTATGAGGACAGTCCAAACAGAAAAGTCCTCTAGTGAATATATCTACTAGGAAGACAGAATGGACCCAGGAGGAAAACCCCATTGACATATGAGTAAGAGGGAGAAAGAACTGTGGAAAATGAATTTGCTTTTTCTAGCTTGGTCAGCTCAATGGATGGTGAAGCTATTAACAGAGGTAGAGAAAACAGTGGAACAGATTTAAGAGTAAAATAAGTGTTTCTACAGTTAGAAATTCATGTCTCTTGGATCATCCTTTGTTGAAGTTTGTTTACCAAGAACTAATCTATAACTATGTTGTAATAATATTTTTCTTAAAAAAGATCCTTGTCTATGGAAACACTGGAAAAGTAGACTTTGTTATTAGCTCAAAACACCTCCCAACTTTGAGTCTTCGCCCAGTTTCTCTTGCCTACTAGATCTGATGTGCCTGGAGCATGGAAGCATCTGGAGCAGCCACATTTCCTTACTCAAGCCAAAACAAGTTAACTCATCTGTGGCTTATCTCATATCCGCCCTGTAGATCTCATGGGAGGATATACCCTTTATTACTAAAATAATGTGTAGAAAACAAAAATAGCGTGGAAAGAAGTTTCTGAACATAATCTTTACAGTTGATTTCAAAATAATTTATATATAGTTAACATTAATGTCTTGCGTTTAAATACAGTTTGGTTTTGTAATGGTTATGGTTTTTTTTCTTTGTATTCTTATGGGCATTGACTTAACTTTGGGATATCGTTCTTATAATAAGAAAAGAAACTCCTAGATTCTGTTTTTTCTCTCCTACTGACTGACTTTTTAACTTGTAGTAAGCCATTTGACCTTTTGACAATTAAGCCCTTGATTGTGAAACACAGATAATAATGTTTAACTCTCTTACAAGAATAGCATTGTAACTTACTCAATCAAAGGCTTTAAAATACTATTGTGTGCTTTGGTGGAATGTATTCATAAATACTAATTTTAATAATCACTGCTATTTCTTTTGAATAATTTCTTGAGTCTTTATATTTAGTGATCCTTTATTATTTGCTATTTGCTGAAGATAAAAAGAGAAATAATATATGACTCCTACCTTCAAGAAAGTCTTCATTTTCATAGAAAAGATAATTAAGATAAAAAGGTCAATATAACAAAGCACAATTCTATGAATGGCCAAGTGAATTACTAGAAGAAAAGAGTGCAAAAAAACACATAGAAATGTTACATACCAAGTCGTTTGAGGCAAGGCATGTTTTTCAACTTAGTATCTGATTTTTCACAAGGACGTGGATAAGAGAGCTGATCTTGGATCCAGACCATCTGTATTTAACTACTAGTGCAAGCTTCTTAGCCACTTAAAGCCTCAGTTACTTCATCTGTAAAATGGGAATACAGATAACAACAGCAATACCTCAAAGTGGATGTGGACTGAACACACATGCAAAGTACTTAAAAGGAATTGGCACTGGCACAGTGTTTTGCACATAGTAAACACATGCTCTTTGAATTAAATTAGCAGATACATAGGTATAATTCAGAATTTGATATTTTATCTACTTAAATGTTACTATATTGACAAAGATGACTTAAAGTCTGGAAAGATTTCACCTCATAGAAAAACGAAGAAAGAAATTAAAGGGGGGGTGGTACCTGTGGCTCAAAGGAGTAGGGTGCTGGCTCCATATACTGGAGGTGGTGGGTTCAAACCCAGCGATGGCCAAAAAAAAGCTGCAAAAAAAAAAAAAAAAAGAAAGAAAGAAAGAATTAAAAGGGAAATGTGGGCCATGGAAAAAAAATCTGCTGGGTGGCTCCTGTGGCTCAGCGAGTAAGGCGCCGGCCCCATATACCGAAGGTGGCGGGTTCAAGCCCGGCCTCGGCCGAACTGCAAAACAAAAAAATAGGCGGGCGCTGTGGCGGGCGCCTGTAGTCCCAGCTACTCGGGAGGCTGAGGCAAGAGAATCGCTTAAGCCCAAG